>VONZ01001495.1:0-134215 GCA_012976165.1 Labeo catla
TACCCAGTCAGCAATCGCGGGCAGTTTGTGTCAAATTAAAACATTTTCTTTTTATATAAAATAAGTTAAAAACAGTGTCAGGGCTTTGGTGTCAAAAAATTACATTTCATATTTTTGGTAAGGTTGCATTATACTTGCCAGCGATCTCCAGGAGTTGGCGTCAAATTTTATATTAATAAACATTAACTTCAGATACCAGTCACCAATCGCAGACAGTTTGTGTCAAATAAAAACATTTTCTGTCCCTATAAAATAACTTCAAAAGTGTGTAAGCGATTTTGTCAATTTCTTTTATTTATTTATTTTTTGGTAAGGTTGCATTATATTTGCTAGCGATCTCCAGTAGTTTGCGTCAAATACATTTTATATTAATAAACATTAACTTCAGATACTAGTCAGCAGTCGCAGACAGTTTGTGTCAAATAAAAACATTTTCTTTTTATACAAAATAACTTGAAAAGTGTGTCAGGGCTTTGGTGTCAAATAAATACATTTCATATTTTTGGTAAAGTTACATTATACTTGCCAGCGATCTCCTGGAGTTCGCGTCAAATACATTTTTTATCAATAAACATTAACTGCAGATACCAGTCAGCAATCGCAGGCAGTTTGTGCCAAATAAAAACATTTTCGTTTTAAATAAAATAACTTGAAAAATGTGTCAGCGATTTTGTGTCAATTTGTTTGTTTGTGTTTTTTTTTTGTTTTGGTAAGGTTCCATTATACTTGCCAGCGATCTCCAGGAGTTGGCGTCAAATACATTTTATATTAATAAACATTAACTTCACATACCAGTCACCAATCGCAGGCAGTTTGTGTCAAATAAAAACATTTTCTGTCCCTATACAATAACTTCAAAAGTGTGTAAGCGATTTTGTGTCAATTTGTTTGTTTGTTGTTTTTTTTTTGGTTTTTTTTTGGTAAGGTTCCATTATACTTGCCAGCGATCTCAAGGAGTTCGCGTCAAATACATTTTATATTAATAAACATTAACTTCAGATACCAGTCAGCAATCGAAGACAGTTTGTGTCAAATAAAAACATTTTCTTTTTGTCTGAAATAACTTGAAAAGTGTGCCAGGGCTTTGGTGTCAAATAAATACATTAAACATTTTTTTATATAGTTATATTAAGCACCCTGGTTGTAGCCATCTCCAGGAGTTAAGGCCAAATACATTTTAAATTAATAAACATTAACTTCAGATACTTGTCAGCAGTCGCAGACAGTTTCTGTCAAATAAAAACATTTTCTGTCCCTATAAAATAACTTCAAAAGTGTGTAAGCGATTTTATTTCACTTCTTTTTTGGTAAGGTTCCATTATATTATACATCTCCAGGAGATCGCTACCAAATACATTATATATTAATAAACATTAACTCAGATACCAGACAGCAATCGCGTGAGGCAGTTTGTGTCAAATAAAACATTTTCTGTCCCTATAAAAATAACTTCATTAAATACAAATACAAATACAAATACATTTTAAATTAATAAACATTAACTTCAGATACTAGTCAGCATTCGCAGTCAGTTTGTGTCAAATAAAAACATTTTCTGTCCCTATAAAATAACTTCAAAAGTGTGTAAGCGATTTTGTCAATTTCTTTTATTTTTTTTGGTTGGTAAGGTTCCATTATACTTGCCAGCGATCTCCAGTAGTTTGTGTCAAATACATTTTATATTAATAAACATTAACTTCAGATACCAGTCAGCAATCGCAGAGAGTTTGTGTCAAATAAAAACATTTACTTTTTGTCTGAAATAACTTGAAAAGTGTGTCAGGGCTTTGGTGTCAAATAAATACATTAAATATTTTTGGTAAGGTTATATTACACTTGCCAGGGATCTCCAGTAGTTTGCGTCAAATACATTTTATATTAATAAACATTAACTTCACATACCAGTCACCAATCGCAGGCAGTTTGTGTCAAATAAAAACATTTTTGGTTTAAATAAAATAACTTGAAAATGTGTCAGCGGTTTTGTGTCAAATAAATACATTAAATATTTTTATAAGGTTATATTTACACCCTGCTTGTGGGGACTTCCAGTAGTCACAAATACATTTTAAACGAATAAACATTAACTCTTAGATACCAGTCAGCAATCGCAGGCAGTTTGTGTCAAATAAAACATTTTCTGTCCCTATAAAATAACTTCAAAAGCGCAAGCGACATTTTATTAATTTCTTTTTCTTTTTTTTTTTTTTTTGTTGGTAAGGTTGCATATATTTGCTAGCGATCTCCAGTAGTTTGCGTCAAATACATTTTATATTAATAAACATGAACTTCACATACCAGTCACCAATCGCAGGCAGTTTGTGTCAAATAAAAACATTTTCTGTCCCTATAAAATAACTTCAAAAGCGTGTAAGCGATTTTGTCAATTTCTTTTCTTTTTTTTTTTTTGTTGGTAAGGTTGCATTATATTTGCTAGCGATCTCCAGTAGTTTGCGTCAAATACATTTTAAATTAATAAACATTAACTTTAGATACCAGTCAGCAATCGCAGACAGTTTGTGTCAAATAAAAACGTTTTCTTTTTATACAAAATAACTTGAAAAGTGTGTCAGGGCTTTGGTGTCAAATAAATACATTTCATATTTTTGGTAAAGTTACATTCCCTATCTGTCGTACACTCCGAGTTGTGTCGAGTAGTGTACGACACTAGGGGTCGCTCTTGAGAGCCCAAACACCTCTGACAGTTTTGAGAAAGGCCAATGAAAATTGGGTGTGCAGATTTGCACAGCTGGCCACGCCCCGGACATCCGGGTATAATAGGGCAGCGTGTGCATCTGCTCACTCGTTCTGTTCTTCGGAGCCGAATGCAGCGTCTCTGCGTGAGATGCAGCAACATTCACCTCTCTCGTCGTTGGATCTGCAGCACAGACAGCGGTCTCTCCCTCTCTAGCTCAGCCTGTGTTGTGAGAGTCCCCTGGGTGCGTCGACGGCGATCTTGAAGAGCAATCTTCCTTCTAGGGTGATTTCTCTGATAGAGCTGGCACGGTAGGATTGTGTGTTGGTTAACATATCTTTTTCCTCCGTGTCATCCTGGTTGCGGCTTACCCTCCCAAACGATCGACATGACCGTTGTGTTCAGTGTTGAGTTATGCTCACGCTGATGCAGCGCTTGTTGTTGACTCATGTTTTGCTTGCGAGAGTTCGATCATGGACGCGCTTGCTCGTCAGCCGCGTGCTTTACGTGAAGCCGCGGCTCACTCCGACTGCTTCCCGCTCCGGTCCTTCTACTTTCGGGTACGAGGCCGTTGCGATGTGCGTCGGTAACGAGCATTAGGAAGCAGGGAAGGCTCTGCCGGGTGAAAACCCCGCAAACCTCTCGCTCCTCGCGTCCCTCGATCCAAACGATCAACACGACCGTTGTATTCAGTGTTGAGATTCTCACGCCGATGCAGCGCTTGTTGTTGATTCATGTTTTGCCGGCGAAAACATGACCTGGGCGCACGAGCCGTATGCTTACGTTCCCGACTGCTACCCGCTCCGGTCCTTCTACTTCCGGGTACGAGGCCGTAGCGATGTGCGTTGGTGACGAGCATTACAAAGCAAGGAAGGTTTTGCCGGGTGAAAACCCCGCAAACCCCTCGCTTCGTGCGTCCCTCGATTGAGTTTCCGGACAAGTTTGTTAGTCTGTCTCAGTACAGCTGACTTTCTTATTCAGAACTCCTAATTGGGCGGAAATGGTTAGCGGCAGCATCGCTAAGGAAGGGTGTGAACTATTTGAAGCAGAAACTTCAGCTGAGCAAGCCTCTACGGGGGACTGATTCTCAGTTTGAGGTGGATGCAAAAAAATGGCGGCCGTGCCTGAAACGGGCAGCCAAGAAGGGGCTGGTTAATAGACATCTGGGTAACGACCTGTACGCTCGTTTCCAGTGTCTGTTTCCCGGAAGTGCACGAGAAGTCGGTGAAATCGCGGAAAGCCCATTTAAAAAAATGGTCAGAACGTGATAAACCAACTTCTCCTCCTTCACCACTCTCGATGGGGGTCCAGCGAGGGGGTTTCAGAGGTTCCCCCAGGCGGAGGGGGCGATTGCAGTGTACTCCCTGCTAATCGCCGCCGCTTGTGGGATTCCTTCCAGAACTCCCGTTCAGGGCCTGTAAGTTCTTCCGGGCAAGGCTTACATGGCTTCTGGACAGGCTGCGTCCGCCTTACATACCACGGCCATCCTCTGGGCGTTCAGGCCGTGGCGTTGCGAGCTCAGTACGAGGGTGGTTCCAACCTAGAGCTGTGAGTCGTGGCACACGCTCTAGGAAGGGCGATGTCTACTTGTTGGTCCAGGAACGCCACCTGGCTGCACCTGTCAGAAATGCGGGAAATTTGAAGTCCGCTTCTTACCCCCCATTTCCCAGGTTGGTCCTTCTGGCAACACCGTGATAGAATTTGCAGCGAAAGTCCTTCACGGTAGGAGCAGACAGAGCCGCGGGTCAGGGCTCCGGCCCTCTACCCCCGACTACTCCTGTCTGTTCGTCGCCACGGACGGTCCCCTATAGAACTCCTGAGGCCCCGCGACAGCCGGGCCTCCGGCCTGACCACCCAGCGGTCAGAGATCTTGTGGGAAGGTGGCAACACAAGCTTGTCGGTAGGCTTGCTAGAACCCTCGTTAGGCTTCTAGTTTTTCTTCTGACGAGCAATCCAGAGCAGGCGGGCTAGCTGACCCGTCCAGTTCCACTCTCGACCCGGGGATGAGAGATGGATTCGGCAATAATGGCAAAGACACACCGCGCTCTTGGGGCTTCATCTCCAAACACGGCGTTCTCTGCCTTATTCAGCCACGACATTCCCATTCCAGGTACGTCGGGTATAGTTCCCTGAGACCTGAAGCTTCTCAGAACTACCTGACTTGGCTATGCAACTCAGGTTGCAAGGCATCCGCTAAGGTCTACGGCATTCTCTTATAAATCGACTCAGGGCAAGAATGCTATGGTCCCTTAAGCGGAGATCGCAGCCCCCCTGGGAAGGGTGCGATAGATCCTATCCCCTCAGCCAAAATGAAGGAAAGGGTTTGCCGACCCCTACTTCATTGTACCAAGATGGGTGGTTGACTCATACCAATCTTAAAACAGAGGTTTTTGAATTGGGCCCTTTCTCAAGCTCCCGTTCAAACTTTAGCCCTTGAACACACATTCCTTGTGTGTCAGGGCTTAAGATTGGTTGATGGCATTGGACCTGAGCGACACGTACTATCATGTCTTGATCCTCCAAGACTCTGTCTTCGAGATCAGGCTCATCAGTACAAGGTTCCCCCTGCGGCCTATCCCTGCCGCCCTGTGCCTTTACGAAGGTAGCGGGGGCTGCCCTTGCCCCCCTCAGGGAAGTGGGCATCCGCATTCTCAATTATCTTGACGACTGGCTATTCCTAGCTCACTCGTGGGATATGGGTTGCGTACACAGGGACATGGTTCTCAACCATTGGCCCAGTTGGGACCTCGGGTCAACTGGGAAAAGAGCAAACTCTCCCCGGCACAGAGGATCTCTTTTCTCGGCGTAGAGCTGGACTCGGTTAGTATGTCTGCGCGTCTCTCCCCAGAGCGTGCACAGTCAGTTCTGAGGTGTGTGGCAACACTCAGATGCGGGTCAGCGGTCCCCCTAAAACAGGTTCAGAGGCTCCTAGGGCACATGGCATCCTCAGCCGCGGTCACGCCACTGGGTTTGATGCACATGAGACCGCTGCAGCACTGGCTTCATACTCGAGTCCCCAGGTGGGCGTGGCATCGAGGCACATTTCGAGTGAACATCACACCATCGTGTCGCCAGACACTCAGCCCTTGGACAGACATTATGTTCCTACGGTCAGGAGTTCCCCTGGAACAGGTGTCCAGACGCATCGTTGTCACCACAGATGCTTCCAAGACAGGCTGGGGTGCCACCTGCAACGGGCAGGCAGCTTCCGGGGTCTGGACAGGCCCCCGACTGTTTTGGCACATAAATTGTCTGGAGTTGTTGGCAGTGCTCCTGGCCCTGAGGAGGTTCCGACCTATGATTCAGGGCAAGCACGTGTTGGTCAGGTCCGACAACACTGCGGCTGTGGCCTACATCAACCACCAGGGCGGTGTACGCTCCTTTCGCATGTCACAACTAGCCCGCCACCTGCTGCTCTGGAGTCAACACAGACTCAAGTCTCTACGAGCCACTCACATTCCGGGCGAAGCCAATCGTATGGCCGATTCCCTGTCACGACAGGTTTCGCTCGGAGGCGAGTGGAGACTCCACCCCCAGTCGGTCCAACTGATTTGGGATCGATTCGGCCAGGCACAGGTAGACCTCTTTGCCTCACCGGAATCCACCCACTGCCAGCTGTGGTACGGTCTAACCGAGGCCCCCCTCGGTATAGACGCACTGGCACACAGTTGGCCGAGGGGCCGGCTCAAGTATGCGTTTCCCCCAGTGAGCCTCATTGCACAAACCTTGTGCAAAGTCAGGGAGGACAAGGAACAGATTCTCTTGGTGGCCCCCTTCTGGCCCAACAGAACCTGGTTCTCGGACCTGGTGCTCCTGGCATCAGCCCCTCCCTGGCGCATTCCTCTGAGGAAGGACCTCCTTTCTCAGGGGAAGGGCACAATTTGGCACCCGCGCCCCGATCTCTGGAACCTCCACCTTTGGTCCCTGGACGCGACCAGGAGGACTTCAGAGACCTTTCACCTTCAGTGGTAAACACACTTATACAGGCAAGAGCCCCCTCTACCAGACAGCTGTGTGACCTAAGATGGCGCATCTTTGTGAACTGGTGTTCTTCCCACGGGAAGGACCCACGGAGTTGTGGCATCAAATCAGTGTTATCCTTCCTTCAAGAAGGCCTGGACAGGCACCTGTCTGCCTCAACACTCAAGGTTCATGTCGCAGCTATATCAGCTAATCATGACTTGGTGGGGGGCAGATCGGTGGGGAAACACGATTTGATAATCAGGTTTCTTAGAGGAGCCCGGAGGCTGAACCCTCCTCGGTCGCATCTCATCCCCTCTTGGGATCTTGCTGTGGTTCTCCAAGGTCTACAACAAGATCCATTCGAGCCCCTTCAGTCAGTCGAACTCGATGCTCTCTTCTTCAAGACGGCTCTTTTGACTGCGCTCACTTCCATCAAAAGAGTGGGAGACCTCTAAGCCCTCTCCGTGAACAGTTCGTGCCTGGAATTCGGACCAGCGGATTCTCACGTTGTCTTGAGACCCCGGCCTGGATATGTGCCCAAGGTCCCCACCACTCCTTTCAGAGATCAGGTAGTGACCTTGCAAGCTCTCTCTTCCCAGGAAGATGACCCCAACCTGACCTTGTTATGCCCAGTCCGTGCCCTGCGCATCTACATGGAACGAACGCAGCCCTTCAGACGTTCGGAACAGCTCTTTGTTTGTTACGGAGGACAGCAGAAGGGGAAAGCTGTCTCCAAACAGAGGATCTCCCATTGGCTGGTAAACGCGATCCGTATGGCCTACCTGGCCAGAGGCCTACCCTGCCCTCTGGAGGTAAGAGCCCACTCAACCAGGGGCATCGCTGCCTCAGCAGCCCTGGCGAATGGGGCCTCATTAACAGACATCTGTAGAGCTGTGGGTTGGGCTACACCTAACACATTTGCCAGATTTTATAATTTGCGCACGGAACCAGTGTCAGCTAGAGTCCTGATTGCTAACTCTTGACTCAGCACACTGGTTGGTGTAGAGCTTGCATAAAGCGCTTCCCCTAATGGTGATTACGCTTCTGAGTTTCAGTAGGTTTCCTGATGCGAACGATGCATATGTAGTGGCCCCTTATGTGGCCCCATATGTGTATTTCCACCTATAACTCTTGTGGTGCGGTGTTTTCCCCTGAGAACAGGTTCTCTAGGATCTGAGTCTGGCTGTCTTCCCGGGTGTGAGACCCACCTCAGGTCCCATGTCTAACTATGTCACTCTAACCCCCCCTGTCGGGCAGGTCGTGAACTCCGTAATGTCTTTCCTTCGGGAGCAGGCATTTTTCCCAACGATCTCAAGACACTCAGCCGCCCTTGAGGGAGGCCCGGCTGCAGGACCCAGCTGTACAGGTCAGTCCTTGGACGTTGGATGGTCACAGAGGAGGTGAGCTGCACTTACATTACCACGTTGCCCTGTTACTTCTGCACTTGTCTCTCGTGACGCGGTCAGACATGTGGCGTGTTTTTACGGGGACCCCTAGTGTCGTACACTACTCGACACAACTCGGAGTGTACGACAGATAGGGAACGTCTCGGTTACGTATGGTAACCCTCGTTCCCTGATGGAGGGAACGGAGACGTTGTGTCTCCCATGCCACATCTCTGGTCCGCCTCTGAGTGAGCTGAGACGCTCGGCTCCTCAGAATCAGAACGAGTGAGCAGATGCACACGCTGCCCTATTATACCCGGATGTCCGGGGCGTGGCCAGCTATGCAAATCTGCACACCCAATTTTCATTGGCCTTTCTCAAAACTGTCAGAGGTGTTTGGGCTCTCAAGAGCGACCCCTAGTGTCGTACACTACTCGACACAACGTCTCCGTTCCCTCCATCAGGGAACGAGGGTTACCATACCTAACCGAGACGTTATACTTGTTCGCGTCAAATACATTTTTTATCAATAAACATTAACTGCAGATATCAGTCAGCAATCGCAGGCAGTTTGTGCCAAATAAAAACATTTTCGTTTGAAATAAAATAACTTGAAAAGTGTGTCAGCGATATTGTGTCAATTTGTTTGTTTGTTTTTTTTTGTTTTTTTTTTTGGTAAGGTTCCATTATACTTGCCAGCGATCTCCAGGAGTTGGCGTCAAATACATTTATATTAATAAACATTAACTTCAGATACTAGTCAGCAGTCGCGAACGGTTTGTGTCAAATAAAAGCATTTTCTGTCCTATAAAATAACTTCAAAAGTGTGCGATTTTGTCAATTTCAGTTTTTTTTTTTTTTTGGTAAGGTTGCATTATATTTGCTAGCGATCTCAGTAGTTTCGTCAAAAATACAAATTAATAAACATTAACTTCAGATACCAGTCACCAATCGCAGACAGTTTGTGTCAAATAAAAACATTTTCTGTCCCTATAAAATAACTTCAAAAGTGTGTAAGCGATTTTGTCAATTTCTTTTATTTTTTATTTTTTGGTAAGGTTGCATTATATTTGCCAGCGATCTCCAGTAGTTTGCGTCAAATACATTTTATATTAATAAACATTAACTTCACATACCAGTCACCAATCGCAGGAGTTTATTGTCAAATAAAAAAAATTTGGTTTAAATAAAATAACGAAAATGTGTCAGCGGTTTTGTGTTTTTTTTTTTTTTTTTTTGGTAAGGTTGCATTATATTTGCCAGCGATCTCCAGTAGTTTGCGTCAAATACATTTTAAATGAATAAACATTAACTTCAGATACTAATCAGCAGTCGCAGACAGTTTGTGTCAAATAAAAACATTTTCTTTTTATACAAAATAACTTGAAAAGTGTGTCAGGGCTTTGGTGTCAAATAAATACATTTCATATTTTTGGTAAAGTTACATTATACTTGCCAGCGATCTCCTGGAGTTCGCGTCAAATACATTTTTTATCAATAAACATTAACTGCAGATACCAGTCAGCAATCGCAGGCAGTTTGTGCCAAATAAAAACATTTTCGTTTTAAATAAAATAACTTGAAAAATGTGTCAGCGATTTTGTGTCAATTTGTTTGTTTGTGTTTTTTTTTTGTTTTGGTAAGGTTCCATTATACTTGCCAGCGATCTCCAGGAGTTGGCGTCAAATACATTTTATATTAATAAACATTAACTTCACATACCAGTCACCAATCGCAGGCAGTTTGTGTCAAATAAAAACATTTTCTGTCCCTATACAATAACTTCAAAAGTGTGTAAGCGATTTTGTGTCAATTTCTTTTTTTTTTCTTTTTTTTGTTGGTAAGGTTGCATTATATTTGCTAGCGATCTCCAGTAGTTTGCGTCAAATACATTTTAAATTAATAAACATTAACTTCAGATACCAGTCACCAATCGCAGACAGTTTGTGTCAAATAAAAACATTTTCTGTGCCTGCCAAAATAACTTCAAAAGATAGTAGTAAGCGATTTTGTCAATTTCTTCTTTTTTTGGTAAGGTTATATTACACTTGCCAGGGATCTCCAGTAGTTTGCGTCAAATACATTTTATATTAATAAACATTAACTTCACATACCAGTCACCAATCGCAGGCAGTTTGTGTCAAATAAAAACATTTTCTGTCCCTATACAATAACTTCAAAAGTGTGTAAGCGATTTTGTGTCAATTTCTTTTTTTTCATATTTTTGGTAAGGTTGCATTATACTTGCCAGCGATCTCCAGGAGTTCGCGTCAAATAAATTATAAATTAATAAACATTAACTTCAGATACCAGAAAGCAATCGCAGGCAGTTTGTGTCAAATTAAAACATTTCCTCTTTATATAAAATAATTTGAAAAGTGTGTCATGGCCTTGGTGTCAAAAAAATCAATTTTATATTTTTGGTAAGGTTCCATTATACTTACCAGCGATCTCCAGGAGTTCGCGTCAAATACATTATATATTAATAAACATTAACTTCAGATACCAGTCAACAATCGCAGGCAGTTTGTGTCAAATAAAAGCATTTTCTTTTTATATAAAATAACTTGAAAAAGTGTGTAGCGATTTTGTCAATTTTTTTTTTTTTTTTTTTTTTTGGTTTTTTTTTTTTTGGTAAGGTTGCATTATACCCAGCCAGCAATGACATGTGGGGCCCAGATGGGTTAACTACGGGTTCCATGGGAACTGTGTGGACATGGGCTTTGGCTGGGTGAAATCAGCGGGTCCCATGTAGGTTTTGTAGTATGAGTCCCACATAGGAAGCCCATATGAGCTGATTACATGGGCCCCATAAGGGACAGGCAGGGGCCAAGTGGGCATGGGTTTGATCTGGGAACACATATATGGGTCTTGCATGACATATTTATGGGCCAAGTGGGCATGGGTTTGATCTGGGAATGCATATATGGGTCCCGTGGTTAAATTTTTATAGGCTAAATGGGCATGGCTTCGGAATCCAAACAACATATCTTGTATTATTACATTTGGCGGGCCAAAGTGGGTACGGGCTGATCTGGAACCATAAATGGGTCTTGAAAGGTCGGGAGGTTTGCGGGTGGGGGTCGGGGCGCTGCCGGGCCCTGTGTGGCTGGTGTGGGCTGGTTCCCGCACATCCCTGGGGCATCTGGGGCGGCCTGGAACCTCCCGGCATTGGCTGGCCCCGTGGTCCAACAGGGTGGGGGCTGCAAGAAAGCCCCGAAGAGGAAAAGAGCATCAACAACACAAACGCCATGAGTGTATTTGGATGTATTTTTTGGAGAGATGTTTTGTTTTCTTTTTTTCCAGAGATTTTAAAAAAATACAGTACAGACCAAAAGTTTGGTCTGTACTGTATATATTTTTGATTTATTTACCGGTATGTTGTAAAATTTAAATTGTTGAAGATTATGTTTGTTGTTCAATGTCATATATCATGAGTGTATTTTGTATTGTATTTTTTGGAGTTTTTTTTTCAGAGATTTTTTTAAAATATATTTTTTAGTTTACCTGTATGTTGTGACATTGTTTTTTAAAGATAATTTTTGTTGTTCAATTTAATATATTTCTTGCAGTCCAAAGCATCAAGTGTCTTGTATTTATCTTGTACTTATATTCATTCTTCGTTTTTAATTTTTCTTAGATTGTTTCCTTAAACCATTTGGCATGGTTGGGCTTAGATAGGCCTTGTATGAATTGCCCAGTTAGGACCAACATAAGATCCTTACAGAGCCCACTTTAAGCCCATATGGGCATTCACGGTTGAATCCTGGTGCAAGCCCACTTTAAACCCCTTTAGGCAGGTGGGGCCCAAATGGGTCTGACATGAATTACCCAGTTAAGACCCTTTACAGGTCCCCCTAAAAGCCCATCTGGGCAATCACAGCTGGCCCCCATGTGGATCCCGGGTGCAAGCCCACTTTAAACCCCTTCAGACTGGTGGGCCCCAAATGGGTCTGACATGTATTGCCTGGGTTAAGACCCACATAAGACCCTTACAGATCCCACTTAAAACCCATCTGGGCATCCACGGCTGGCCCCCATGTGGATCCCGGGTGCAAACCCACTTTAAACCCCTTTGGGCAGGTGGGGCCCAAATGGGTTTGGCATGAATTGCCCAGTTAGGACCCACATAAGACTCTTACAGATCCCATTTAAAGCCCATCTGGGTAGCCATGTTGCAGAGCCCACTTTGGACCCATTTGGGCAGGTGGGGCCCAAATCGGTCTGACATGAATTGCCCAATTAAGACCCATGCAGTACCCTTATAGGTCCCACTTTTAGTACGTCTGGGCTTCCACTGCTGGCCCCAATGTGTATCCCGGGTGCAAGCCCATAATGGGGCCCACATTTGCCGCCCATGAAGCCCTCATCTGGGCCCCACATGTCATTGCTGGCTGGGCAGTGAAGATGCTATGCAGGCTTTACTGGTACCATTTAGGGCTGCCACTAACGACTATTTTTATATCGATTAATCTATCAACTAATTTGTCAATTAATCGATTAATCTTAACGATTAATTTCCCACAAAAAAAATCAACTATTTTACTTAAGAACATTTTATTAAGCTTTTATTGTGAAACTGTGATCAACAGTTAGCATAACAAACAAAAAAAAAACCCGCTCTATTTCATTTTGCCCGCGTCGACTAACCGGCAAAATGCGCCACTTCCGGTATTTTGCCAGTTAGTTAAAATCAAATACTCCAATACAATTGACAAATCGCAACAGCCCTAGTACCTTTACTGGTCTTCACCATGAGTGGCCCAGCACAAAAATCCACACCAGTGGTTTCAAATGGGGGAGATTCTTACTTACCTACTAAGAAGTAGAACAACAACAGAAACATGGTGAACAGCAAAATTATAGATTACTTTCACTAAAACACAGCAGAAAAAAAAACAATGCTGCAAATCCAGTTATTTTTCTTACTATTTTACTATTAAGTTTTGATTATTGTAGACATTTTTAGTAGATAATAGTATAGATTTCAGGAGGAAAACCCTGAACCGAAACATTTTTTGTCACATGGCCTCGCACGTATCTAAATGTACAAATATAATACATGTAAAAATGTTTTGTTTTGGTTTTTGTTCGGACCTCTGCTGGGAAGAAAATATAGAGGCTGTGCCTCTTGGAACTTTAATTGAATACCCCTGACTTGTATCAAAAAGAAATACTTTATTTGTATGGTTTTGTAATATCTGTGTCACATGTTTCCTTATGTGTCATGGTAGATAGGACTCTTATTATAGAATCTGATTACAGAAAAACTGTTTTGAACATGGTAATGGATTAAAATATATAAGTAACAGGCTAGATGTACATTAACCTTACCTCTTAACACCTCTTTAAAAAAAAAGCTGATCATCTATCATAGACAGTGTTAGGGGTAATGCATTACAAGTAACGCAAGTTACGTAATAATATTACTTTTTCCAAGTAACTAGTAAAGTAAAGCATTACTTTTTAATTGACAAGAAAATATCTGAGTTACTTTTTCAAATAAGTAACACCAGTTACTTTTTTTTTTTTACCCCATTTCTTGATTAAAAGCTCTCCTGTCCCCATGTTGAGTAAGATGTTAAAAATCGGGAGTAAGATGTTACTTTAGTTCTAGAATAAATGTGAACATGCATTAATTCATCTCACAAAAAACAAAAAACAAAAAACAAAACAAAAAAAAAACAGATTCAGTATTCCTCAAAATGAATAAAAACAGCGAAATTCAACTCAGACTATGACGCAAACCTGCAATAATTAAATATGTTAAACAATACAAATATCCTTTATGTGTTTAATCCCATTTTATTAACCAATGTCTTTACTGCCAACCTTCAATGATCCAATTCATCCATACTAATAAGCTAAAATTACTAACATTTGTTTTCCTTTTTCATTGCTGAAGAGTTGACATTTTTTTTCTTCTGTGGTCTACTGTACAGACGTGCATTTACTTTTCTCTAAGCCTGAGGCTTTTTGTGTGAAAAGGCTTTTACATTTGCCAAAAATAGAACTTTTTATATTAAGAGCAAACAAGCAAGCCCTGACCAGATTTAAAAAGTAACGCAAAAGTAACGCATTACTTTGCATAAAAAGTAATGTAATTTGTTACTTTTTCTGGGAGTAACTCAATATTGTAATGCATTACTTTTAAAAGTAACTTTCCCCAACACTGATCATGGATAGATATGATCATAGATCATACATTTTATTTTGTCTATAGCCTATAAAACAGCTTAGAAATAGTAAGATTTCAATACATGAGGATTCTGAATGGGATTTTTTTTGTGAGCCATAAAATGACTTGAGACTCGACTCGGACTTATGACCAAAGACTCGAGACTTGACTCAGACTCCAGCGACAAAAACTTCAGACTTGACTCGGACTCCAAGTTAAAGACTTGTGAAGATCTCTGCTTATCGCATTATAGTTCTTTACATCCACTGCATTCTCAAAGCTCCGATCATTTGATAATACCTAGAATATCAAAATCAACTGGGGGCAGCAGATCCTTTTCTTATTTAGTGCCCAAACTCTAGAACAATCTACCTAACATTGTTCTGTCAAATCTAGATTAATGACACACCTCTTCAACCTGGCTTACACATAACACACTAACAGTGTTGGGGAGTAACTAGTTACATGTAACGGAATTACGTAATTGTAACAGTTACTGAGAAAACATGTGTAATTAAATTAGCTACCTTTGATAATGTTAATGATTACAAAGGGGGTTATATCTGAATTTTCACATACACACACACACAGCCACATACAGATTTAATTGACTTCTTTCATAAATTGCATTGACTGCTATAAAATGAGACACCAATGATTCTGGAGTTTAGGACACAGAATAAGACACATGCTTATTCATTAACTGTTTTCTTTCCTATTTGGTTTTATGCATATACTTTATTTTTTAAGATTTTTTTTCCAAGGCAAAGATGGTTAGATGCCAGTGTTTCCTGTCATAACTATGCAAACATTTGATTTTAAAACCAGTATTATAGCTATGAAACTATTTCTTGTTATGATTTCAAATCTTTATTTAACCTCAGAATATTCTCAAAGTAAATAAGAGCTGTTGAGTCGAGTTTGTGGTGTCTGTGCTTTAAATTCAATTATTACACGACTGTGGATTGCTTGATTCTGATTGGTCAGTCATGACATTCCAAAGTATGTTATTCCCCAATAACAACTGGTGAGAGCTAATAACACAGACTCATCCGGGCAACTTAAGTTTGCGCTATAGGCTTAATAGTTTTTCTTGGTGGAAGCTTTGCGTTGTGTTAGCTAATAAAATATTAAATTTCAAATCAATAGTATGTGTAAAATTTCTTAATTCTGTCATCCTGGTATCGTGGCCTTGCTCTATTGTTTCATACAAACGCAGCTGCTGCTATTTTGTTTTGTACACTGTAATGGATTATAAGATAACTAACAAACTAGTACTGTATGTGCTAGTACTTAATTATTTATGTGGTGAAATGTGTAATAAAAGTGGTTGTCATGGACTCCGCTGACATTCAGGGCTGTAGAGGTCATCTCTAAGTGCTGATCCATCATCTGGACCAAACAAGTCCTCTGCACAATGTGACTTTGCTGTGGCCTGGAATTATGTGACCTGTATGTCGGCGCACTGCCCACAAGGCTTTCGTGCTGACATGATGGACTGACTTTAACTGTAACTGACTTTAACTGACTTAAAAACTAAGTGTCTACTATTGTCCTTCTGCATTATTGACACACTATTTTCCTGTTTAATACTGTACAGCTGCTTTGACCCAAACTGTATTGTTAAAAGTGCTATATAAATAAAGGTGATTTGACTTGACGTATGTATACAAACACACACACACACACACATGTTGGGTTTACATGTTTTATGGGGACATTCCATAGGCGTAATGGTTTTTATACTGTACAAACCGTATTTTCTATCACCCTACACCTACCCTATACCTAAACCTAGCCCTCACAGGAGACTGTGCACACTTTTACTTTCTCAAAAAAACTCATTGTGCATGATTTATAAGCCTGTTTCCTCATGGGGACCTCACAAATGTCCCCACAAGGTCAAATTTTACTGGTATTACTATCCTTGTGGGGACATTTGGTCCCCATAACGTGATGAATACCAGGTGCACACACACACACACACACACACACTACTAGTCAAAAGAGTTGTAATGTTTTTTAAAGAAGTCTCTTCTGCTCACCAAGCCTGCATTTATTTGATCCAAAATACAGCAAAAACAGTAATATTGTGAAACATTTTTACTATTTAAAATAACTACTTTCTGTTTGCATATATTTTAAAATGTATTCCTGTGATCAAAGCTACATTTTCAGCATCATTATTCCAGTCTTCAGTGTCATGATCCTTAAGAAATCACTCTAATATACTGATTTGCTGTTCAAGAGACATTTGTTGTTGTTGTTGTTGTTGTTATTATCAATATTTAAAAAAGTTGAGCACATTTTTTAAAGAAATTATAGAAATTAATACTTTTATTTAGCAAGGATGCTTTAAACTGATCAAAAGTGATGATAAAGAAATGTATAACATTACAAGAGACTTCTATTTCAGATCAATGCTGTTCTTCTGAACATTATATTCATCAAAAAAACCTGAAAAGATTCTGCTCAGCAGTTTTTAACACAACAACAGCAACAACAATAATTAATAATAAAATCTTTTTTAAGAAGCAAACAATAATATTAGAAAGATTTCTAAATGATCACGTGACTGGAGTAACAATGCTAAAATTACGCTTTGAAATAACAGGAATAAATTACATTTTAAAATATATTAAAAGAAAAAACTGTTTTTTTTGTATGTATTTCAAAATTGCACTGTTTTTGCTGAACTTTAAATCAAATGGAGGCTTGGTGAGCAGAAAAGACATAACAAATCTTACTGTTCAAAGACTGGCAAGCTCAACCACCCTACCAAAACCAGGTAATCAGACAGGTAATCACCTGCAGTAGTAATCAGTCAAAGCATCATAGTGCGAAGCTTTAGAAGTCTCTAATAGTCATTCAAAATAATTCAGCAACCAGCAAGAACAACTTAACATTTTTTAAATTTTACAGAAAAATTGGTACACTCTGTGGTCTTCTGGTAGACTCTGTGCTTCATGAACACATTATTATTATTATTATTATTTTTCTTAATTTCATTTGATAGTAACAAATCAGAAAACTTTAACCACACCTGGCGATCAGAAAATGCTAATAAATGTTAAATCTGTCTAGTCTGATTGTACCTATATTTACACTTTGCAACCAGCTACCTGTATATTGTATTTACAGTACACATTTTATCTGTTCACACATTCCTACAAATCAAACCCAAGCATTTGTTTAATTAATGAAAATTTTCATCTAATAATAATTTGGATTGAAGCACTGTTTTACTCCTTGAAATCCAGTCACTGTTGTCTCTTTTGAGAAACCTTTTTTTCTTTCTCTAAATGAAGCCCAACATTCCTGCAACGTTTTAAAATATTAATATAATATTATAATTATTATATATTATACATAACATTATAATAGTATTAAATGTGTTTGTTTTGCATTAATTAAATTTTATTATTTAATTATGTTGTTACATATACATTCATATACATATGAATGTATGTTACATATTTTGTCTTTATGTTATAGGTCTACAAGTGTAAATAGATTAAAATTATTTTTGGCAATACATGCATGAGATTTTGTGTCAGTATGCTGGAGTCTGTTCTCCTATTGCAAGGGATGCAAAATATGTAGATGGAGAATATAAAAACAGGCATTGTCCTCCAGAGGGCGCTGCAAGCCTCCTTTGCGTAGCATTCAAATCTCGAGACAAATTTGATCTTAAGGATGATAATTCTACGATGAAAATTGTAATACTTTCTAGTTTGGCTGCTTGAGATTTAAATGGAAATCCGCCCTGTAGACCTTTATATAAATTAGAAAAAAAAAATGCTGATCCAGTAATCGGCTGTGATTGGTCCATCCTGAACAGCGGTGAAGAAAGTCACAGGCACCACGTGATAGCGGGTCTACCGTCTGCTTCAGCAGAGCAGATTATTTATAATTAATTATGATTTATATCTTAATAATAACACCGAGAACCCTGATGCGAGTGCATTTAAGTGAAACTAGACAGTAAAGAGTAAAAAGAGTGAAATGGTCACGTAGAGCTGATGAGCTGCGGAGCCCCGCCCATCAGTACGAGCGGTCCAGCAGACACGCCCTGCCTCAGCATCCCTCATGACAACAGCCGCAGCAGCAGCATCCTTCTCCACCACAATCACATCAGCGCCGGCGACACAAGCAGCTGCTACAGGGACAGCCTCCTAAACATCACAAACAAGAAACCGAACGACTGCAAAATAAAACAGTAAATTCAAGGACTTCAGCAGCGTTTCAATCCAGACATTTGAGGCTTCGCCTGTATCGACGAGCAGACGCCATTTGCTTGAGTTTAGGCCATTACGCTACCGTCTTGTGTTTTGATATAAATATAGCGTTCTGTTTTAATAGAAATTCACATTATCGTACAGCATCATGACGGACGCAGTAGCTGAGTGTAATATTAAAGTGCTTTGTCGCTTCCGGCCTCTCAATCAGGCCGAGATCCTGCGCGGGGACAAATTTCTGCCAACCTTTCAAGGGGACGACACCGTCATCATCGGGGTAATAATGGCGATTTATGATCATTAACTGTGATTACACCGAATTTAGCAGAAATATGCAGCTCGTTAGGTTAAACGGTTAAACGAATGATGGCAGTGATGCTGAGTAAACGGCTTGTGGCTGTGTCAGTATGACGTCAGCACATCTAGAGGCTCTAGGCCTCGTCATCTCATGCAGAAATATCATTCTCTCGTCTTGTTACTGTCATCTTCCTCATGATTATCCTTCTTCATATATGTGGTGTGAGTGAATGTGAATGAATGCAGGGAGTGGCTGATGATGGCTGAAGTGAAACAGCTGTTGAGGAGGGTGTTTTTTGATAAAGCTTAAAAAAAGTATAGATAAAGGTGATGTAAGCATGCAGTTTGTAATATTAAAGACTTATATTGTATACAATTCATTCATAGTCCCGTCTGTATGTCTCTGTGACGTGATTAGTAGCCTGATCAATACCTGAGACCAAACAATGACTTTTTGTTTTTCTTCATGACTCCTCCCTTCCTCTGTGTCCGTTTTATGGGTGTGCAGGGAAAACCGTATGTGTTCGACCACGTGTTTCCCACCAACACCACCCAAGAGCAGGTGTACAACACCTGCGCCAAGCAGATCGTCAAAGGTCAGTGTGTGAAGCCCTGTATGCGCATGCATGACTCCACATTCAGTAGCGTGTCATATTTCATATTTTGGACTATAGTGGCATTGATTATGATTTGAATTGTCAGGATAATGTTTGTCAGGTCCTCCTCAGAGGAATCAAATTCTCTGATGTTTAGCTGTGTGTTTGTTTGTGTGTAGATGTACTGGGAGGTTACAACGGCACCATCTTTGCCTATGGACAAACCTCTTCTGGAAAGACCCATACCATGGAGGTACAGTTATAGTTTAGATGAAATGTAGATTATACTTTTAAAACTTTTACATCATTGCACAGTTAGCTCATTTTATTTGCTGTAAATGACTAAGTCAAGCATTAGATGACTGATATCATCCATACACACTGTATGTGTGCCAAAATGAGCATCAAATAATGCATGAACAATACCTGACAATTTTACAGTGGATTTTTAAGTTCATTTTAGAGTCAAGGCTTTACAGTCACAGTTTTTAACTGATTTCACTTCAGGACCCAAATTTTACATCAGACATCCAGTGGCAACCCTGCACTGTAGCAAAGTAATCTACTAATAATAAAAAAAGACTTTACTGTCAGTGTGGCAAATATTTAACATAACACAAATGTGACCCTGGACCACAAAACCAGTCATAAGGGTAAATGTTTTGTCTATCTGGCTGAGATACAACTATTTGAAAATCTGGAATCTGAGGCAGGGGTGTTTCCTCCGAGGAGGCAAGGGAGACTGGTTATGATCAGCTGTGATTGGTTCATGCAATAAAATCCCACCTCTTGTGTTGTGCACATTCGTGGATCAGTCTGAATGAACAATATAATGGTGTTAACTTGTTACTGCCGAGTTATTATTTGGGAAAAAATGTCAAATGCTTAAAAACACCAACTTGATGAGATTAATACTTTAATAAATAGAATATTGATTATATTGTTAATGTAAAAGTATAAAATATAATGTTTTCTTTTTGTAAGTAATGTTTATTTAACCAAGAAAATGTGACTGGTACATGAATTTACATTTGATTAAAAAAAAAAAAAAACTTTGAGGACTTTGCCTCCTCATTTCAGAAGACCGCACCCCACTGATCTGAGGGTGCAAAAAAATCTAAATATTGAGAAAATCATCTTGACAGTTGTCCAAATGAAGTCCTTGGCAATGCATATTACTAATCAAAAATTAAGTTTTGATTTATTTACAGTACTGAACACTATCTTTACTCAATATCCTAATGATTTTTGGCAAAAAAAAATATAATTATGACCCATTCAGTGTATTGTTGGCTGTGTACAGTAGTCAACATTTGAAGTGGATTAAAAAAGTTCAATAAAAGTTGTTCTAAGATAAGAACAGGTATTGTTTTGGTTTTTGGACCACTTTGATGAAAGGTTTTGATCCACTTCAAACATTGACTACTGTAGTCCAGGGTCACAAATACAGTTACTTTCTACCATGAACTGGCAAAATAAAATTATTTTGTATAACAAATGTAATTAATCTACTAAATAATACAGAATAATTATACACTGAATAAAAAATATCAATTTATTCTGCTATCCTAACTATCATGTGACTCCTTTGTATATTTAGAAGCACTGCTGCAGTTTGATTAGATTAAGATGAATTTTAATACTTTTTTGCTTGTCTCTGATATCACTTCCAGGGCAACCTCCACGACCCGCAGCAGATGGGCATCATTCCCCGCATTGCAGAGGACATCTTCAATCATATCTTCTCCATGGATGAGAACCTGGAGTTCCACATCAAGGTACGCGAATGCAACAAACGAATCATTGAGTTATAAATCTGACCACACATGCTGCCAATGTATGGTGCTCTCAAAATAATCAGTGTTTGGCTTTCTCAGGTGTCCTACTTTGAGATCTACATGGAGAAAATCCGGGATCTTCTGGATGGTTTGTAGAGAACAATAATAGTGCAGCGTACCAAATTGACTACAATGGTTTTTCTGTTCCTCATTGTTTGTCTTTCCTCTTTAGTCACGAAGACCAACCTGTCTGTGCATGAGGATAAGAACCGCGTCCCTTATGTGAAGGTGATTTTTCACAACCACCAGCAGCGTTTTTTTTGAGAGTGTGAATAAATCAGCAGCTGTTTTGTGTTTGTGTGGTGTCAGGGCTGCACCGAGCGCTTCGTGTCCAGTCCTGAAGAGGTCATGGACGTCATCGACGAGGGAAAGTCCAACCGGCACGTCGCTGTCACCAGTGAGCGCTTTTGTCATTGTTCTCAAATTGTGCTAAACTTCATTCACTCAAAACAGTTCTTGTTAAATTAAAAAAAAAAAAAAGTGTGATTACTATTACGGTCATGATACCTTCAACTCAATTTGACAGTTTAGTTTACATTAAAACATTAGAGCAGAGTGGAGATCTTATGCTTGAAATGTACATTGTGTGTATATACATATACCATTCAAACGTTTGCTGTATGAGTTTGTTTGTTTTTGTTTTTAGTGTTTGTACTTAACAAGACTGCAGAAATGCAGTACAAACTGTAATATTGTGAAATATTATTACAATTTAAAACAACTGTTTCTATTTGAATATATATTTTAAAAAACTTTTCTGTGATGACAAAGCTGAATTTGAATGAATTATAATTGTATACTTGTATGATGAGTGTTTGAGAACGAACTGCAAATGAGATGTTCTGTTGTCAGATATGAATGAGCACAGCTCTCGCAGTCACAGCATCTTCCTGATCAACATCAAGCAGGAGCACGTGGAGACGGAGCAGAAACTCTGTGGAAAACTCTACCTGGTGGATCTGGCTGGCAGTGAGAAGGTCTTTTGTCTTTTGTTGTATAAAGTATCCAATCGTCATGTTTAAAGAGATAGTTCACCCTTAATGAAAACTGTTATTTACTACCCTTTATGATTTTTTTTTTCTTCTGGGAAACACTGAATATTTTCAAGAACATTTGGTTGTAAACTAAGAGTTTTCCCTCAATAAGATGATAATTTGCTGCTTATTAATAGTTAGTAAGGAAGTTGTTACGTTCAGGTATGGGGTAGGGTTAAGGAATCTAAAATATGGACATGCAGAATTAAAGCATTAATATGTACTTTTTTAAAGTATTAATAAACAGCCAATATGCTAGTAATATGCATGTTAGTAAAGAAATAACTAATAGTGAATAGTGTTCCCTAATCTTAAGCGTTAACATTAAGCTTGTTCCTGGTATATTTTCACATGCAGGTCAGTAAGACCGGCGCGGCTGGAGCCGTTCTGGATGAAGCTAAAAACATCAATAAGTCTCTGTCTTCTCTCGGTAACGTCATCTCTGCTCTCGCCGAAGGAACCGTAAGTACTCTCAAACGCACACGTATATGAACGTCCATATTTGTGTTTGCTTACGCTGAATGTCCCTCGTGTGTGTGTGTGTGAGCAGAAGACTCACGTGCCGTACCGTGACAGTAAGATGACCAGGATCCTGCAGGACTCTCTGGGAGGAAACTGCCGGACCACCATGTTCATCTGCTGCTCTCCCTCTAGCTTCAACGACGCCGAGACCAAATCCACCCTCATGTTTGGACAGCGGTAACTCCAGCACATACACACATACATGCACAACATTAGTACACAAACATCACATCTAGATCAGTAATCTTCATTGTATTTCTTTATTGTTATTGTAAATTATTTAGTCAGAATGTGTTTTACCAAAACAATTTGACAGCTTTACTACTAATATGAAACAGGAATATTTAAATGAAATTATAAACTTTATAATGAAGTAAAATCAGATTAATAGAGTTAAGCAAAATTAATTGCAGAAAATTGTGGTGGAGAAGAAAAGAATGTTGATTTTTGAGACTGAGACCTGTGTTGGTGTTGTAGTGCTAAGACCATCAAGAACACGGCCTCCATTAACCTGGAGCTCACAGCTGAGCAGTGGAAGAGGAAGTATGAGAAAGAGAAGGAGAAGAACAAGGGCTTGAGGGACACCATCCAGAGGCTGGAGCAGGAGCTGCGGCGCTGGCGCAGTGGTGAGCCTTTGCACTGCTCTGATGAGTCAAGTCAGTTTTATTTATATAGTGCTTTATACAATACGAATTGTTCAATGTGATAATTGTTTCCAAGTACCAGTAGATGTCAGTATATTGAAATGAATGGTATTTAGTTTAAAATTATAAATATAATACATGAAATCAGCACATAGTCTGACCCACTGCAGGGCTGTACGTTAACATTTTTTGCACATAGCACTGGTGCTACGGAGGTTGAAAGTTTTGTAGCACAGGCCAAACAGTTGTAGCACAAGTTAGGGGTGGGCGATGTTGGCAAAAATATCATATCACTTTTTTTTTCAGGATTATCATGATTCATGATTTTATCATGATTCTTTGTCATGTTGGCTATACTGTATACTACTAATTTCCCTATTGTAAAGCCTTTCAAGATAACATTATATAAAATAAAAATCTTTGTCATTTTTAATATTTGTAATTAAAGAATAAGAACAAAGATATACATTAAGATACACATAATATACAAATAAAACAAATGGTGCTTTATTTTTCAGGTACAGTATTTAGCAGTAACCAAACATTCAAGTTGAATGAACAAATGTTAAAATAAAACACTATATACACTATATACATCAGTTATATTTTTTAAAGCAACTGTTTTAAAGTTAATCAGTCATGGCCAGTGAGTGATTTTTTTATCCTCTGTTTAGTTGTTTTATTAACATTTAAAGAATAGTTTACCCAAAACTGACAATTCTGTCATAGTGTTTTATTTTTACACCATCATTTACTCACTCTCAAGTTGTTTTAAATCTGAATTAGTTTCTTCTGTTAAACATAAACGTTATGGTGAAGAATGCTGTTGCTGTCGGCTGCCATAGTATTTTCCCCTCTACTATCAAATGTGGACCAGCTACTGTTTAGTTACCCACATTATTCGCACATATATGTGCACTGTACAGCCCTGCACTGTAGAAGTCAATGATTTATAAGTGAACAAAAGAGTTTTAAAATCTATAAAATACTGCATAAGTAACCAATGCAAAACTCTGCATTATGTGTCTGCTGGAGTTTGGATTTTTATTTTATTAATTATTATTTTTTATGAATATGTTTTATTGAACCATTATAAAAACATTGAAGTCATTAGCTTTTAGACGCTTTCCCTTTTGAAGGTTTTTGTTTCAATAACTAAGATCTTACTAGTTATCCATCTATAAATTTGAATTTGAGTTTTAGAGTGTAAATTAGCATATCAGTGAAAGATTGGTCAGTATTTCCTGATCATGGTAAAAAGGTAAAAAGCAAAGGACCTAGTACTGAGCCTTGTGGCACTCTGTAACAAACTTGTGATTGATATACCATTTATTCCCTTACCAAAACAAAGTAATAACAGTCAAGATACAAAAGATTTAAACACAGTATCAGTCCACAGATGCAGTTAAGGTCTATAATTGACTAATCCTCTTGGGTTGTGTTTTTAATGAGAACCTTAATAACTGCTGACTTAAAGGATTTTGGGCCATTTCCTAATTATAAATTGACAAGTAACACCACACAGTTTTATAAGTCCACATGATTTGTGCCGTTTGGGACACAGCTTTTCGAAAATGCTTCAATAAAATGTCTGTGAAGTTTTGAGGTGATACTTCAGTGACACCACATCCCTTCCTGATATCCTTACTCAAATATCAATTGAAAATCCTTACTAAAAAACTTAAACCAGCTTTAAGTCGTTTGCTGGTATTGTCCGGTTTAAGTTGACAAATATTGATAAACATTACTGAGGTTTCACTGACAAGAGTAAACTGATGCAGTTGTGATGTTTTTTTCTATAGGAGAGAATGTTCCAGAGACGGAGCAGGCAGATGCTGATGTGGTGAAGCTGGACAGCAATGATGAGCCATCTCTGGATAACGAGAGACCATCCGAGCGCCAGCGGGAGAGAGAGAGAGACTCTGACTCCTCCTCTATTGTGGTGCGGATCTCAGAGGAAGAGCGGCAGAAATATGAGGAAGAGATCCGCAAACTCTACCGACAGCTGGACGATAAGGTGAATTACTGAGATGCTGACACGTTCAGACTAAGTCAGCAAATGAACACTCAGTGTGCATCATGACTCATCTATCAGATCATGGATTACAGTATGCATATACAAAACAAGATCGTATTGCTCTCACCTTGGGTGTGTTTTGTAGGATGATGAGATCAATCTTCAGTGTCAGCTGGTGGAGAAACTGAAGGAGCAGATACTGGATCAGGATGAGGTCAGAGGTCACATTCAGGTTGTCTTGTAGTGGCTGTGTTAATATGATAATTGTTAATAAACAGTGCTTGCATATCCCAAAAACAGTTTAAATACAGGTGCTCAACCTACAAAACAAAAGATCAGTCAGCACGCTATTATAATGCTCTAATGGTTATATTAACCACATATGAGCATTAGAAAAATCTTTAAAGGGGATTTCTAATGCAATTTCATGCATCCTGACATTTACACTGTTAAAGAATTGGATTCTTATGCTAAACATGGTCTTATGACTGAGTATTTCTGATCAAATTTTTCATAAAAACAAAGAGTTGCATAAATTTATTACACTGAAATATATGACCATAGACCACAAAACCAGTCATAAGGGTAATGTTTATAATTCTGAAAGCTGAAAAAAGCTTTTCGTTGATGTATGGTTTATTAGGATAGAACAATATTTGTCCGAGATACCATTTTGAAAATCTGGAATCTTATGGTGCAAAAGATGGTTTTGTGGTCCAGGGTCACATATATCAACAGAAATATATATGGTGAATAATAAAAGTTTTGCCAGCTCATATTAATGACTTTCGTCACGTCGCAGTTGTTGGCGTCCACACGTGGAGATAGCGATAAGGTGCAGACGGAGCTGGGCCGCCTGCAGACGGAGAGCGAGAGCGCCAAAGCCGAAGTGCGGGAGGTTCTGCAGGCGCTGGAGGAGCTGGCGGTCAACTATGACCAGAAGAGTCAGGAGGTGGAGGAGAAGAACCTCCACAACAAACAGCTGGCCGAGCAGCTCAGCCTTAAGATGGTGACGTCCGCTGGTGTATTCTCACATTACGCAGTGATCGATGCAGTGAAACTTTAACCGCAGAGTGTTTAACTGCTTCCGTTGCCTTCTAGGCAAATCTGATGGAGTTGGAGGCGGAGCTTGCTCAAATGCAAGAAGTGAGCTCACAGCAGAGGAAGCGCATCGCTGACGTGTTGAACGGGCTGATGAAGGACCTCAGCGAGTTCAGCACCATCGTCGGCAATGGAGAAATCAAGCTCGTAAGCCCAGAAAGTTCTCTGACATTATTTTTAGAGATTAGGAAAGGTTGTGCCATATTATAAATGTAGTCACAAAAAATGTTGTTTAAATTTGCTTTATTTTTTTCCAAATCCTTTTTTTTTTTAGGGGTGTGTGATATCACGACTTTTGATTGTGGCTAATTAAAATGTCTCCACAATCTGCTTTTTTTATTTTTTTATTTTTGAAAGTAGGTATAACAGACGATAGATAAATAAATAAATAAACAAATAAATAAATATATAATAAAAATAAATCAATAAAATAAAAAATAACAGGGAATGATCTGCTTTTAAAGAATTACCGTAGTGTCGTGCTACAACGCACATTATATCAGTTGAAGCTCTGAAGCCTCCATCTTAATATACTGTACAACACGGCATACATTCACATCAAATGTTACACTCACTGGAGACTGCACTTATTTGCATGAATCGTAAATTGTGGGGTTTTTTTGTTTTTTTTGTGTTTTTTTTTTTCTGAAGAACAATGGTGGTATTATATTTTTGCCATATCACCCACTCCTACTTTTTTCCAATTTGTGTGACGTGCATCCTTTTCGGCTCATTAAAAATTAATCTTGCAGCCGCATTCTGGATTGGATATAAAGGTTTGATAGAACTGGCTGGAATACCTGCCAAAAGAACACTGCAGTAGTCCAGCCTGGACAGAACTAGAGCTTGAACAAGGAGTTGATGCATGAAGCATGTTCTGAAAGAAAGAGCCTGATTTTCCTGATGTTGAATAAAGCTAATCTGCAGGACCGGGCAGTTTTAGCAATGTGGTCTGAGAAAGTCAGCTGATCATCAATCACAACTCCAAGGTTTCTGGCTGTTTTTTTGAAGGAGTTATGGTTGACGTGCCTAACAGGATGGTGAAATTGTGATGGTAGAGTTGAGTGTCATCAGCATAGCAGTGATATGAAAAGCCATGTTTGTGAATGACAGAACCTAGTGATGCCATGTAGACAGAGAAGAGAAGTTTATTTATTTCAGACATTTTGTGTTGTCTGTTTTAGTTCTGTTTGGATTTATGATTTACTACAAATATATTCTTGAAAAGAAGTGGGAATCAAATAAGGTCATGAAATATGGTACATTCAGTTTCTTGTAGTTGCAGTGGTGTGTGTTTACTGTTACTGCAGTAATCTGTGTGTTGTGTTTGTTTGTGTGTGTAGCCGGTGGAGATCAGCGGTGCGATCGAGGAGGAGTTCACTGTGGCGCGGCTGTACATCAGTAAGATCAAGTCGGAGGTGAAGTCGATGGTGAAGCGCTGCAGACAGCTGGAGAACATGCAGCTGGAGTGCCATCGCAAGATGGAGGAAACCAGCCGAGAGCTGTCCTCCTGCCAGCTGCTCATCTCACAGGTGTGTATGTGTGTGTGTGTGTGTGTGTGTGTGTGTGGATCACTGAGCTCATACTGCTGCTTCAGAGACCCTCTGCTCTCTTTTCAACATATAGAAGCAACAATACAGCAATAAAGACTGTGGAATATAGGTTGCAACAAGTATTTAAATAAGGGCTAGACATAGCATAAAATAATTAATCATGATTAATCTCAGTATTTAAATTATTTGGTACTAAATATATTTTCTTACATTCTGAAAGTAGTGTCTTCAGAATTAAAGCATTCAGCTTGTAACAAAACATGTTCTTTACATATTTAAAAGCACACTCTTTTTCACAACTTTCTTTTAGGTCTCTCATCATTTGCTAGTTATGATTATTTTGACACACTGAACTAAGATTGCTCTTTTTTGAGTTTACATGCAGATATATCTCTGTCCACATTATGTTCAATCATTCATGATCATTAAGGAGTTTGACTCCATTTTCAGCATCCTACCAATATGCACACCATTACATGACATGAATCTTTCAGATGCTAGTGAGCTAGTACATGACCCAGATGTGGCCCACATCTGCTGCTGTGTATTCTTTATGATGCTGACTTTGTGTCTTTGTATCTTTGTGTGTGTCTCCGAGCAGCACGAGGCAAAGATTCGGTCTCTCACAGAATACATGCAGAACGTGGAGCAGAAAAAGAGGCAGCTGGAGGATAATTACGACGCTCTCAGTGAAGAGCTCTACATGCTGCAGAACTCAGGTAAGACAAACATACAGTTACACAGCTTATATTGGACAGGACAGAAGACACAATCATCACACTTTAAAAATATTACTCTTTTGAAATTACTCTGATGATGATGCTAATTATGGCTGTCTGTACAGCTTGTAAAAACTTCAAGCTTTTTAAAATAATTGACATTTTTTTAAACCTTTTTTTCATAGTTTCTTCATTTTCTCTTCTAAAGACTCTTAGAAGGTGCTGTATGTATTTTTTATTGTACTAAAGAATAAAAGTACCATAATACATTTGCAGATATTTAGGAAACACATTTAGTTCACATACTCTTTTTTTTCCCTAAAAATCTGTGCTACAGCTAGTTATTCATCTTTCAAATAAGTGTTCCATGTCGGAATGTCTGTGTTTGTTTTGGTCTGTGTGACTCCGCCCACTGCCAATTTACCCAATAGGATTTTGGCACCCCGGGTTGCCAGTTTGCAGAAAATACAGAGTATCACAGCCATTAACAGCCAGCAAACGAACTGGGTCAGAGATCACAGATTTTACTTCAGCATCAATCTAAAAATCTTTATGACCAGAGGAATATTAAAACATAGATAAATCAACTAATCAACTTACAGTGTAAGGCTTGTCACCTTTCATTGACAACTGCACTCGTTCCTGTTGTGTGTCCTCCATCTGACAACCCGTGAAGGGGTGCGAGAAAATGTATTTTGAAGTTGGACTGCAGAACCTATTTCATCCACTAGCTGTCAATAGTACATAGTGCTAGGGTTGGGCAATAAATCGATAACGATAATTATTGTTCGTTATGAATTTCCTCGGTTTATAGCCAGATGATAGAAGCTATAGTGTTTATGCATTTATACTAAATGTATTTAGACTGCTGCTTTTCACACAAATACCTAGGAACCATATTACATTTTTGCATATTTTATTGAGGTACTGTATTTGTGGTTTTAACTCTTATTATCATGATCTATGGATGATACTATGGAAGACCACTGGTAATTAAAAAAGAGACAAAAAAGTATTATTATTAATACTATCAGGTAACACAAACCTGTTTCCTGATTTAAAACAATATTACTCATTAAAACATGCAGAACTAATAAATAATGGTTTTCTATTAAGATATTTATTTTGTTAAGGAAAATGACTTGTGTAAAAAAGTGTAAAGAATTCAAAAAACATGAAGTGTTTGTCATGTTCTGACCATATTTTAAAGCCACATTTAACCGTCTGTTTTTACAGCTTTCACATTGTAGCAAAAAATCTGCCAAATATTTTGACATTTCGTATCAAATGATCACAAATTTCACATCATGATAATTATTGATATAGACTGATATGAAAAAAAAATATTGTGATAAGTTTTTGCCGTATCGCCCAGCCCTACATCCTAAAGACGCTGCACTGTACTGCTATATTAATGATTATGTATATGTGTTTGTAACAGAGAGTCATGTGGCAGAACTGGATGGAGGAGAGAAGGCAGACAGAGAGGCTGATGGGAAAGTAAGTGGGACAAAATGGATTTATACAAAAACAGTCCTGTGATTTGTATAAAGAACATACATATTATGACAAGAGGACAAGAGGATGTTGTACATGATGGGATCATGAGTTTATCTCGAGAACTGAGTTAGCCTTCTCACAGACTGCAGAGGCCCTTTGCACGAAGCCGGTTTCAGTTTTTACCCAGACAAATTTGTATTTAGTTTGAGAAAACTCTTGAGTTTTGATATTCAAAAAGGTGGGTTGGTTATGAGTGGGATTTGTCATCATTGTAACCATTGCTACATGACTACCCTGCTTCAGAGCAAGTGTTATTGTGGGTTAGAGATCACAAAGCCAAACTGGACCAATCAGCTATGAGCAAAGTGACACAATAAAGTCACTCCTGCTGTGTCTCGGCTTCAAATTAAATCAGTTTACAGAATTTTAGAGTCAGAATGTACTGTTTTTTGCTGCTAATTATTTATTATATTCATATTATATGAATTCTAATTATTTAGAATACAATAAATTTACATTTTTATTATATGAATTGACAATTAATATTAAATATATATTCATATGCATAGCCTGTAAGTAAGTTTTAATATATAAATCTTTTCTGTCTGCTGCAGCAACAGTGTTTATTCCTGCCTTGTAAATGTACATTTATATCGAGTGTTGTGAGCCTGCTGAATCTGATTTAAACCCGTTTGGATTTGTTTGGTTTTGTCAACTCTAAACCCTACTCTGACACTCAGAGTTTGTTCAGCTAGCTTCATACAGCAGGCCACAGGTTAAAGGGAAGTCACTAAAAGCAGTCAATCATACAGTCATTAGGAAGCTGTGACAAATGTGATTAGATTATCGTCAGTGCAAGTGTATATTTGTGTGTGTTTGTGTAGAAGGCCGCTGGTCGTCCAGCTCTCCACGCGGAGTCTCGTCAGACGCAGCTCAGCCACCTGCGGGATGAAATTAATGAAAAGCAGAGACACATCGACGACCTTACAGAGTCAGTCAGGCTAAAACCTGTACAGATGAACATGAAAGCCTTTTAGCATAATCACCGGATATTGTAAACGAGGTGCTAATGCTGTCACTGCATGTCTTACAGTAAGAATCAGGCTCTGGAGCTGGAGCTGGCTCACGTGCGGTCCAGTCTCAGTAACCTGAAACTTCAGGATGACACCAAGAGCGCCTGTCTGGAGCAGCTGTCGTATGTTTTCTTCCATTACTGAACAAATACACAGAGACTGTAAATCAGCTGTTTGCATGATGGTGTTGTCAGTGTAAATGGAGGCTATAGTGTGTAATGAATCTGTTTAGTGTGTGTTAACAATGGTTTCTCATCAGGTTTCAGCAGGAGAGAAATGAGCAGTCTAAACAGGATCTTAAGCGCCTTGAGGAGACTGTTGTAAGTTTCTCATACACACGCTTTCTTTTATTCTACAGTTTTATTTCCCCTCTTTTTACACTGTTCTCATCTGAATTTCTGCACCATGTTATGATGTCATATTAGAGTGCTTATTTGAAACACATCTGTCCCTTTTGGATGTAATATTTCATAGCACATGGATAAGCAGCATATATTTATTTAAGCCCAAATATTCGCATAACTCACAAACTATGTGGATCTGCATAATAGACAAGTATATGAAGTAGAGCTTTGGTGATGAGTCTAGTTTTGTGCTGAACTCCACTATAAACCCATTCATCAAAGTAATACTTTTCTATATAGGGGTTTATAAATCAACGTAAAGAGTGAACTGCTGACCTGCATTTTCTATTCAGTAAAATCTTGGAAGTGAGGCTAGTTTCAGAAATCTGTTGAAACACAATGTTTAAAGTTGACTTCAAGAACAAAAATTTACAGATAATATACAGAGCTCGCAAAATTTCAAAATCCCTGGTAGCCCTTCGGGTAGGTACTCTTCAAATTTTGGTAGCCCGAAAATGTACTTACCTAGCCCAAATAAAAAAAAAAAAAAAGACATTTTTAAAATAAAGATCGAGATAGGACTCTAAATGCCAATCAAAAATATTTTCAGTACACAAATATTAACAAATACGAAGGAAGGAATTTTATGTAACTATTTACATTGTATCTGTAGAATTAAAATGAGAATTAGAATTAATGAATTTAGGGCAATTTATGACCCATTTTAAGAGCTGCACAAGTAAAATGAACACAGCAAGAGTCGGGTTGGACAATGTCTATGGTAACATATAGTGTTAAGCTATAAAATGACATCAATTACAATTCAGATACAGGTTTTCACAATAACAAAAATCTTACACAACAGCATTTCAGCCTTTAGACCATTTTTATGTAAAGGGATTAATCAAGTATATAAATTATATTAATATAAAACGTATAAATATTACTGTCTTAATTGTTTAGATTTTTAGAAGGCACACTAACTTCTTTCTCATTTACAACTCTATGTGTTTGCTGCGTAAACATGGGTCGATATTTGCATTGATTTGACCATTAACCGCAAGAAAGGCTTAAATGCAAATTCATTCTCTGCCACAAGGTGGCGCTTTAGGAGCGTCTTAATATAGCAGTTTCCCCGCTAAGGGCTCTACACAATAGCCCGTCAAGCAGGGCGCTGATACAGTAGCCCAGGGACATCAGGCTAGCGATTTTTCTGATGTGCTCACCCCCTTGTCATCCAAGACGTTCATGCCTTTCTTTCTTCAGTCTTAAAGAAAGTTTTTTGAGGAAAACATTTCAGGTGCCCCCGAGTTTGAACTACCAAAATGCAGTTTAAATTCAGCTTCAAATGGCTCTAAATGATTCCAGCCGAGGAAGAAACGATCAGTCATTTTCTAAAAAAAAATAAAAATTTCTATACCTTTTAACCTCAAATTCTGGTCTTGTCTAGCTCTGCCATGCGCATGCGTTCTCTGTGTAATCCAGGTCAATACAATTAGGTTATGTTGAAAAACTCTTATTTTCTTCAAATTACAAAATCATCCTACATCGCAGCAGAAGGTACTGATCCAGCATTTACAAAGTGAACATGCAAAGAAGGTCAAACGCCGTGATGTAGGGCGATTTTAAAGTTGGAGGAGAAAATGAGACGGGAGTTTTTCGACATACCCGAACTGTATTGACCTGGATTACACAGAGTACACATGCACATCGCAGAGCTAGACAAGACGAGCATTTGAGGTTAAAAATTATATAAATGAATTATTTTTTTTTTAGAAAATGACCGATCATTTTGCTAGATAAGACCCTTCTTCCTCGGCTGTGATCATTTAGAGCCCTTTGAAGCTGCGTTTAAACTACATTTTAGACGTTCAAATTCGCAGGCACCATAGCAGTCCGCTATATGGAGAAAATTCCTGAAATGTTTTCCTCAAAAAATACAATTTCTTTACGACTGAAGAAAGAAAGAAACAAACATCTTGGATGACAATGGGGTGAGTAGATTATCCGTACATCTTTGTTCTCGAAGTGAACTTCTTCACCACGGTGTTTGGTTGTAACAGAATATAAGAAATGGCATTACATATTGCAAGTTGAAAGATATCATCACAAATGTCAAAAAAGTCATCGTCCTTGGTGTGAACGGGCATTTACTCACTCAGTGTGGAAATGATTTACTCGATTTGCTTTTAGACCAATCACTGTCCAAAGTGCCTTTCCTATACTCCTTTCTTCCTGATTGTACTGAGACCTGATGTACACTTTTCCACAATGGGGTTGTCAGTTGGGCATCCTCTGTCATCAGTGTTTAGCTGACTGGCCTCAAATCATCTGCAGTATATACTCTATGTGTTCTGGCTTCCCAGAACCATCCCCCATTACTTGTTCATTTGGGAGACCAGCTGGGGCCTTTTCTCTTGAATAGGAGCCATGACTGCTCTGATCTGCCACACCCAATGATGGCCTGGTATAGGGATCTCTATTGATCCCATTTCCCTCAACAGTCTTATAGTGGATGTTACTACAAATCTCCACTTGGCAGGTCTTTGCTCTCTGCCTCTAAATGTTTATAGTGCCATCTACACCTTCAGTCTTGTCCTCTGGTGCTTTTGGAGCATTTTTTTACTTCCAAACATAGGATTTGATTTTTTCAGGGCCCTGAAAAATCTAGAGGAATTTTTTTTTTTAAATGAACACAATCTGTCCCAGAAAGAGCAGAAAGACACCATTAAAATTTGTGAACAGACTCTCGTTGCTGAGGACAAGCTCACATATTTAAAGTCAACTTTAGTCAAGACATTCAAATTGAAATAGCAGGCAGAGCAGGCTGGAGTTACTTAGAAACTTTACCTTTGACTTATCATCACATTTCTGTAGCAAAGCTAATTTCAGAGGAAACAGGTGAAACATAGTAAAGGCTGAAAGTGTTTCCGAATAACCATCTTCATGTTTTTAAGGCTGTTTTTAAAGAACATACTCAATGTAGTAATGCAAAAATGTACATAACTAAGTTAAAACAACAGACCCAACTCTTGTAGTTATGTTGCTGCATGTGCTTTGGTGTGAAACAGAGCTTCAATATTCAGCATATGTTTTTATGACACTGGTGATTGTGAATCAATAGGGCCATATCCTGAAAATGTTAATACAGTATGTTTGGCTCTCATACTCTTGTTTGTGGTCTTATAGAGCTGTTTCTGTCTGTGTCTTAGGCCCGTGAACTCCAGACCCTCCACAACCTGCGCAAGCTGTTCGTTCAAGACCTCACGACTCGGGTTAAAAAAGTCAGTTCCACATGTGAACATGGATATGTTGCTTCACAGATGTTCTGCTGTTGTATGTCTTTCTGACATGTTCTCCTCACACAGAGTACAGAAATTGGACCTGATGATAGTGGGGGGTCTAACACTCAGAAACAGAAGATTTCCTTTCTTGAGAACAACCTGGATCAGCTTACAAAGGTTCATAAACAGGTGAGGATGTGTATACTGTGCAGAATACATTTCTGTGTAAATTCATTCTTAAATTGTTAATTGGGACAGTTTTGTTCCAGTTTTTGTTCCAAAGTTCTAAAATAAAAATAAGATTTAAAAAATGTAAATAATACAGAGAATGTGCACAACTATCACTGTATAGCTTTACAGAACAAACCATGGGATCTACAGGGATCCTTCAATCAAAAATGACATTTCAGTCATGATTTTTTCACCTTCATGTCTTTCCAACTCCATAAAACTTTTGTTCATCTGTTGAACACAACTGAAGTTATTTTTAATATTCTTATGTCATTGAAAGTCCAGAATTTTCCCAAGCTTCAAAAAGCTGCTATAGACGTTGTAAAAGTAATCTATGTGAAAGAGACACAGCAGATGAACAGACTTAATCTAGGGTTTTATTCACATGAACATTGATCAGCACACACAGATTGAGCTCATCAAATTCTCCTAAATGGCAAGTCAAACGAGCTGCATGATGCATGAGAACCATTGAGGTTTGTTCTGCTGTGTCAGGCTTTGGTGAGTTTCTACCTGTCTTAGATTTAAAACATGCTAAAATCTTAATGTATGCTTTTCTTCTTTTACATTGCCTTGTGAAAGAATTCATACCCCTTCATTTTTTCACATTTTAATATGTTGCAGCCTTATGTTAAACTGCTTTAAATGACTTTTTTCCCACATCAAGCTACACTCCATGCACCATAATGACAAAGCAAAAAACAGGTTTTTAAAATCTTTGCAAATGTATTCAACATAAAAAACTTAAATAATTCCATTGCATAAGTATTCATACTCTTATCTGGGACAGTTGAGGGTATGATATTGCTACACTCCGAGTGGAGTTAACCTGCGGGAAATTCAATTGAATGGGTATGATTTGGAAAGGCACACGCATCTTAATTAAAGGTCTTACAGCTGAAAATGCATATCAGAGCAAAAACAAAGCCCTGAGGTCAAAATAACTGCCTGTAGAGCACAGAGACAGGATTGCATCAAATCACACATCTGGGGAAGAGTTCAGAAACGAATTCTGCCACATTAAAGGTTCACAGGTTCGCATGTAGTCTCTGTTACCCTTAATGGAAGAAGTTTGAAACAACCCCGACTCTTCCTGGAGCTGGTCTCCTGGCCAAGCTGAGCAATTGATGGAGAAGGGCTTCGGTTACAGTGGTGACCAAGAACCTGATTGAGCTCCAGTTAATGGTCCCTCTAGTTGAGCTCCATGATCATATATGCAGATGGGAGAAACTTACAGAAGGACAAACATCAAAAAGACTCACTCATCTCCTCAGTGAAGACACATGAAAACGCACCTGGAATTTACAGGTCTGATGAACCTCAATTCCAAGCATCATGTTTGAAGAAAACCAAGCTCTGCTCATCACCTGCAGAGCACCATCCCAAAAGTAAAGTGTGCTGGCAGCAGCCTCATGCTGTGGGGCTGTTTTTCAGCGGCAGGGACTGAGGGACTCATCAGAGTAGAAGAAAACTTAGCCCTTTTTAAAGAAAAAGCACACAGCAAGAGTGGCTTATGGACAACTCTGTGAATGTCCTTGAGTGGCCCAGCCTGGGCTTGAACCCAATTTTACTTTTTTGGAGAAATCTGAAAGTTCTGCCAGCCCCCGTCCAACCACACAGAGCTTGAGAGGTGAAGTGGCGAGGAGAAGAATGGCAGATAATTGCCTAATGCACATGTGCAAAGCTTGTTGCATCAACCCCCCAAAAAATCAGCTTCAGCTAAGTACTGAGTTAAGGGTATGATAATACTTATGCATTGTACTCACTTAATTTTTTTAAAAAATGTATGAAGTTTCTGTTTTTGCTTTGTCATTATGGTGCATGGAGTGTAGATTGATGTGTGGGGGAAAAAAAGTTTAAAATAAGGCAGCAACATAACAAATGTGAAAAAATGAAAGGGTATGAATACTTTCGCAAGGCACTGTATATAAGTGTGAGCAAGAGGACAAGGATAAAAAAATCAATATCATAAATGCCATTGATATTTTTAGTGATGAAGTTCATCAAACAACTAAAAAAATATCCAGTTATCACGTCAATGAATGCCGTATGAAACACATGGAAACATACAGATGACATGATTGACACTGATGTTTTTGACAGTGATGTAAATAATACAAACTAGCAGAATACAGTTACAAAAACAATTTGTTTTAGTTAAAGTCTTTACTGACTAAATGTACTGACTATATGACACATGATGATCAACGCAAATGTAAACAGTATACATGTACAGCTGTGGTGTTTTCATTTGTAACTTAAGTAAACATTAGTACAGTACAATAAACCAAAAACCGTTATTTAGTGCAGATGGTCCTGATTCAGCACAACATGACATAATGTGTAGACGTTGTGTGATATGACAGAGTTTCCAATCATGATTCTAATCTTCTTCCTGAACCCCTGCCCCCCTCTAAATTTTGTTGTAAGCCCTGATTTAAAATAAATAAATAAATAAATAAATGCTTTCTGTGATTATAGGCATTATAAAACATTGAACAGTGTCAGGCCATAAGTGTTTCTTTTTCAGCTCTGTCCCCTAAAAAACTAGTGTCACCATGGCAAACATTAGTGCCGATTTACATACACAGATTTACACAGTTTGTTTTAGTTTTAAACAGAAACTGAGTATAAGCACTTTGCATTTCATAATACTGTGTCCCTTAATTTCTAATTGATGATAATTCTAGTTACTAATGGCCTGCTCTGCAAATGTGTGTGCAGCTGGTACGTGATAATGCAGATCTGCGCTGTGAGCTTCCGAAGCTGGAGAAGCGTCTTCGTTCTACGGCTGAGCGGGTTCGGGCGCTGGAGGCAGCACTGAAAGACGCTAAACAGGGCGCCATGAACGACCGCCGTCGCTACCAGCAGGAGGTGGAGCGCATCCGTGACGCCATGCGCCTGCGTTATCCCATGCGTCGCTCCAATGCAGCTCAGATCGGTACTGAGCCTTTGCTGAGTTTCTGTTTGTGTGAAATCTTACAATAACAGTTATGAGAGCAGCTTATAACTTTATATGCAAGCACTGTACAATAATATATATATGTATAGTAATATTCTACAATTTTCTAAATTCTAAATCCTTCAATTAAGAAAAAAATTCAATTATAATTTCAACTTCAGGTTTTACTGTGAGGCAGCTTTACAGAAGAAAATATTATTTCATTGCTCTGCTCAGTTTAGTTCAATATTGTTTTTTGTGTGTAACGTCTGACAGCTAAGCCAGTGAGACCTGGACACCATGTCGCAGCCATGTCTCCCACCAGCTTGTCGTCCACACGCGCGAGCAAACCTGCCACATCCTACAGCAACGCTCTCTTCCTGCAAGAGGAAAAAGCTGCGCTTCAGAAAACCAACACGTGAGTGTCTGTCCTCCCTGTCAAGTTCCTGTCTGTCTGCTGGCTTCTCCTCCTCTCATCTGCCGTTCGTTTATTTCAGTGTTGGATACAGCACTGTGAGATCCATAGACGTACTGAGCTCCTGTCCGCTCGACGTGGAGAACGGTAAGTGTGTGTGTTGCTTTGACCGCACCAAAGCCATTTTTCCACTCAAAATGCTGCTGGTACTTGGCCAGGGGATCTGTGAGCCTCAGAAACAACCCTGACAATGATCACAGAGCTACATAAGCAGCCCACAAACAATTATGATGCATTTAGGTATTTATGACTGTAACAGTTTAAAACCCAAAGTCATTTAATTCAGTCCTTACAAACTGTTTGCAAGTGTCTTTGATGTAACAAAGTTTAAATGTTTATTGATCAATGTACTTCTAGTTGTCAATTTGATAGTTGTGAATCTTTATTCATTTTTCACTTTTTTATTTCATTTTTACACCTATACTTAGTTGAAAATCTCAAACATTAATTTTTTTTTTATATAAAAAAAAAATTCAACCGGCCCGCTGTTTTGAAGGACAACTGGACCTCAACTCTGCGAGACAGTGGCTCAGAGGACCAGAAGTGAGGCGCTTATTATAGGAGATCTAGATTTGTTTTGTGTCAGTTTACCCAGGGATCTTGTCATTGTAAAATCTTTACCTGGTATAGACATATCTTGTCTGTGGGCCAGCAGGTTTAGGGAGCAGAAATAAGGAGAGACATTATTTCAACCCCAAAACCAGTTTTTCTTAACCACCTTATTTTTCAGTGCTGAAGTAAGCTATTTTCTATGAATGTGCAAGACTTCCTAACCAGTAGCCACTACAGGTAAATAACTAGAGGAAAACAAAGTGCAGTAAATGTGAATACAAATACATGATACAACAAATACCAGTTTGCAAATATACAGCAGCATATAGCAGACTGTTTGTGTTCATAGCTTGGAAGGGCATGACACATGAAGCCTTGCACATTTACATTACAAACACACACTATTACATAAAAAATACAGTGGATACAGCATATGTGTAGCAGCAGTAACCTTTTATTCTCTTTCTTTATGCTTTTCAGGAAATAGTACAGATATTAATGATAACAGGTAAGTGAACTCGATATGCATTGTGATGATATGTATTGACTAATTTGTGAATTGTCAGTTGAAGTCTGTACAGACAATTTTAATTGTAACATTTAGGTTTCCGTTAGCTTGTGTTCACTTGTGTGCACTTACACTGAGTCAAAAGTTTTTAAGCAGCAAGATTTTTAATGTTTTTTAAAGAATTCACTTCTGCTCATCAAGTCATTTATTTGATCCAAAATAATACAGCAAAAACAGTAACATTGTGGGTTTTTCTAACGTAAGTGCTTTCTATTTGAATATATTTTAAAATGTGTTTTCAAAGCTGAATTTTTAGCATCATTACTCCAGTCTTCAGTGTCACATGATCCTTCAGAAATCACTCTAATATGCTGAAAAAACATTTATCATTATTATTATGTTGAAAACGGCAGAGTAGAATTTTTTTTCAGGTTTCTTTGATGAATAAAATAAAATTATTAAATATTAAATAGAAAGCAGTTATTTTAAATAGTAAAATTTCACAGTATTACTGTTTTTGCCTTACATTGGATGAAATAAAAGCAGGCTTGGTGAGCAGAAGAGAATTTTTTAAAAACATTAAAAATCTTACTGTTCAAAAAGTATGTTTCTGCTTACTGCCTCTGTGTTTCAGGAGCGATGTTCACTGTGGCAGCATGGTGGACGACGCTTCACGGATCTACATCATGCAACAGGAGACTGCAGCCAGTTAATCTTTTAATGTAAGCCAGCACATACGCTTATAATGAGCTAAGAAACTGAGGTTTTCATCAGCGTGCTCTGCAGATTCTCATTTTGTCCCGCTTTCTCCAGATATTCCAGTTGTCTGCATGCAGCCGTCCAGCCCTCGCCATCTTCTTAGAGCTCCAGAACTTTCATTCCTAGACTTCTTGGCTCTGTACCGTCTTATATTGTATGGAATATATCATTCTTGCAGAGTCATATCACGTATCCCGTCTCATGTATCTCACTGTTGCATGTTTGTCTGTTTAGTAAGAGAACAGCTCATAGGTTGTAAATGAACCCTCACGTACAGTAGATATTTGAATACACACATCTGTATTGCTTGCATTATAATACAGGAGAGTACTAGAAATAACTTCCCTTTAGTCATGCTGAGCCTTAAAAGCAGACAGTTAAATATTGTGAATGTGTATGCGCAAATACACACTCCTAGATTCGCATATAACAGCTTGTGTGTAATCATGTAGATTTTGATACATATTATATTGAAGTACTGACTACCTCCAATTGTGAAAAAAACAACATTCTCAAATAATGTTTGATTTGCATTTTGTTTGTTTTTGCATCAAAAATGTTTGGGAAGACAAATTGCTGTGATATGTCAAGGGAACATATCATAGACATTCACAGATGCTGCACTTCTAAAACGGCTCAAATCCTTCCGTTATTCTGCCAAAGGCTCTGCCCAATCACGACTCTGATTTCTCTCACGAAATCCTGATCAGCCAGTCAGGATGACAGAATGACGAGCCGTGTGATCCTTCCCTGCAGGATCCCCTAAGCGCCACCAGTTGGTCTGTCAGACGAATGTGTGACTCCATTTTTTCCATTTCTTCAGTTCTCTTTCAGGATGTCTTTAGACAGATACGCTTCACTTGTATATTTAGCAAGAGGATGGATGACTAAGGCCGTACAAACTGTATTATGATGAAGGTTCAATTATAGATTTAGTTAGCACTGAAATGTTCGCTTCTCACACTTCTTCCCAATTTCAAACCTGTCGTCACCACTAGAAGAGAAAATTTCACTTCAGAAACAGATGAAGAGCATTTGTGCAATAGGTCAGCTGATTTACTCAAGATATCTTTATTGAAGGTTGTTTTATGTGATATATGTACAGTGTGCTAGTTTGCTGGAAGCCAATCCGAAAAAATAAATGTAATTCCAAGAAAACTGTGATTGTGTGTCTGTTTGTGTGTATCTGTGTGTTAGATGTGCAAAAAACTTCTCTTCAATTCTATCAATGGACTTTGTTGACTTAAAGGAGAAGTCCACTTTCAGAATAAAATTGTACAGATAATGTAGTCACCCCCTTGTCATCCAAGATGTTCATGCCTTTCTTTCTTCAGTCGTAAAGAAAATGTTTTGAGGAAAACATTTCAGCATTTTTCTCCATGTAATGGACTGATATGGTGCCCTGAGTTTGAACTTCCGAAATGCAGTTTAAATGCGGCTTCAAAGGGCTCTAAACGATCCCAGCGAAGGAAGAAGGGTCTTATTTAGCAAAACGATTTGTTTTTTTCATTTAAAAAATAACATACTTTTTAAATCTCAAACGCTCGTCTTGTCTTGCTCTGCCTGATCTCTGTGTATTCTGACTCAAGACAGTTCAGGTATGTCGAAAAATTCCAATCGTATTTTCTCCCTCAACTTCAAAAATAATTTCAAAATCATTCTACATCGCTGCAGAAGCACCGACACAGTCTTTGCAAAGTGAACATGCAAAGAAGATCAAACACCTTTAACAAAAAAGGTAAAACAGCGATATAGGATGATTTTGAAGTTGAGGGAGAACATGAGATGGGAGTTTTTGGACATTTGGGATTGTTTGAAGACGCATTTAAACTACATTTTTAATCTCAGGGCACCATGGAAGTCCACTATATGGAGAAAAATGCTAAAATGTTTTCCTCAAAAAACATAATTTCTTTACGAAACAGAGATGACAAGGGGTGAGTACATTAACTGTAAATTTTTGTTCTGGAAGTGGACTTTAAGCTTCTTGACCTTAACCTCCCTCTCTCTGATGCTCTGCTCTTCTGACAGTGCCTATTTTTATTTGTTTGACCCTTCTGATGAGTTCCTTTACTAGTATATGCTGCTTTTTTGTTGACAAACTGCAAATGCTCACACATTTTGAATGAATACGGTAAGCAACTGTGGTCACCATATAAAATAATGTGGCAATAATGTAACAAGAATTCAATGTACTTCAAACATAATGTAGACTTATTATAGGTCTTAAGGAGGCCTGTTTTACAAAAAGGTTTGACCAATACAGGGCAGGCATTGTACACACAGTCAGGTCCATATATATTTGAACACTGACACAATTTTTATTATTTTAGCTGCTGACCAAAACATTCAAATAAAGCAATAAGCCCCATGAAGCCTTGGTTTACAGTGAATTTACAAAAGATAAAATGGTTATTCCATATATGTAGTGAGGTTTAAAAAAAAATAAAACAAAGCAAATAAAGTGTACTGATACAAATAAAAACAGTTTTCTTCGACCAAACAATGTAGCTCCTCAGTAAGTAATTTGCAACAGCTTAAAACACAGCTCAGCCAATCAGAATCAAGGACCGGAACTATCCGTTTAATAATTACAGTTACATAATGAATTATGGGCTTAAAGTGCTCACTCTGAGCACTTTAAGCCTAAAATAAGGAATTACAGCTCTTTTCAAGGGACCGCAAGTAACTGTAAGTATTTGGAAGCGCTTGCTCTGAACCCACATCATACGGTCAAAGGAGCTCTGCATGCAAGTAAAACACACAACTGTTAGGTTTCACAAAGAAAAGAAATCCATCAGAAAGATTAGGAACATTAGAAGTGGCCAAGTCAGCAGTTTGGTACATTCTGAGAAAAACACACACTGGTGAGCTCAGTAACATACAAAGGACTGGATGTCCACGGAAGACAACAGTGGTGGATGATTGGAGGATCCTCTCCATGGTAAAGAAAAAACGTTTCACAACATCCAGCCAAGTGAAGAACACTTTCCAGGAGGGAGTCATGTCACTGTCAAAGTCTACAATCAAGAAAAGGCTACCACAGAGCAAGCACAGGAGGTTCACCACAAAGTGCAAAATAGGCCAGATTAGACTTTGCCCAAAAACATCTTAAAAAGCCAGACCACTTCTGGAAAAGCATTCTTTAGATGGCTGAAATGAAGATCAAGCTGTACCAGCATGACAGGAAGAAGAAGTGTAGAGAAGGCTTAGAACAGCTCATGATCCAAAGCATCATTTGTGAACCATGGTGGAGTAGTGTGATGGCACTAGTGTGCATGAGCGTGTGCACTAGTGTGCATGGCTTCCAGTGGCACTGGGTTACTGGTGTTTATTGATTGCAGCCGGATTAATTCTGAAGTGTATAGGGATATACTGTCTGCCCAGATTCAGTCAAATGGAGCAAAGTTGATTCGGCGACGTTTCATAGTACAAATGGACGATGGCCCAAAACATACAGCAAAAGCAACCCAGGACTTTTTGAAGGTAAAAAAGTGGAATATTCTGCAATGGCTGAAGACAAAACTAAAGGCAGAAAGACCCACAAACAAATAACAACTAAAGTCAGCTGCAGTAAAGGCCTGGCAAAGCATCAAAAAGAAGGAAACTCAGTCTCTGGTGATGTCCATAAGTTCCAGGCAGTTATTGCAAAGGATTCTGTTCGACTTTAAGTGGCGCTGCACAAACCAATCGGTGTATGACAAAGGAAGGTGTCCCAGGATTTCCTGGTTGTGTTGAACACTCACTCATGCCATGGTTTGGGAACAGATCCAGACAGCCAAGTGCAGGATGCTAGATTTCCATGTACTTTGGCTGGATTTGGTAAATACTTGTGACTTTGGGGGTCACTATGCAGAACGGTATAAACATGCTGCCATGCTGAGGGAAGTGAAAGCCAAGTACCAAGGTGAGCACTAAGTACCAGCTCCACCCAAGGTGAGGGAGCTGCCCCAATGACGACCAAGTGGCTGACAGTGACCTATCCACTTTGGCCAAAGGCCTGAGCTGTACACCCAAGAACTTACCTGTTAAGGGTTGGTCTGTGTGAGCCTGACTCCCAGGCAGAGCTCAGGCTTGGAATCAGAAGCAAAGAGATTCTGTTAAGGGGATATAGTCAATTGTCTAGGACAGCAATCTAGAACTCGGCTCGTCACCTAGGGGCTTATCTTCAGCTCTCCATGACCTAGCTTGAGGAGCTGGCCAGGCAGGCCGTGGCATCAGCACCCTGTTCAGAAGTATTGTCAAGGATACATAAGTGAAGTGTGGCCCAAGGCCTATCCAACTCAAGAAAGGGTACGAGGTTAAATGCGTAATCCCTACCATGCAGGATTTTAGAAAGAACTCAAGATGCTAGTGTGCATTTTTACCACAATGTGGATTTTTAGAATGTGCCCAGCTAGCATGAGCACTTTGATACCGTTCACAACGCTCAACAAGGCTATTTCTGACAGGACTCGAGCCCCATGTGACTGTTGTAATCCAAGGAAGCAGTTTCCAGTAGGGGCCTGTTGATCAGTCAAGACGTAGGTAGCGCAGCCTGGACAGGCACCCCCTCAAAGCAATGCCATCAGGGTGTGAGGGAGCATGCCATTCTGGAGGTTACCTCAATAGAAAGACCAACAGGCCCTGCACTCAAAAAAATGAAACCTTGACGTTAATTAATTTTTTCTTGTCAACAGGTTCCACATAATTTAATTATGAAACTTGAAACAAATATTTCAAGGTTTTCTAACTTAATGGGGTTGTTTTAGGGAGAAATAATATTTTTGACTCAAGCCAACTATTATCACTAATTTTTGCTCAACAAGAGACGTTTGAGTTTAACTAACTAAAGTCAGTTATGTTATATGGACTAACAAAATTTGTTTAGAAGTTGCATATTACATATTTGTCTATTCAAAGTAAACTAATCACTTTACAACAAAACATCGAATTCAAGCTTAATTAATCAAAATAAAATGCTGTCACTAACTTTAATTTTTACTAGTTAGGTTGAATTAATTCTAGTTTGTCAACAGGTTCCACACAAATTACTTCAGTAAACTCAACTCAATATTTGTTAGTGCCTTTATTCACCAACACAAGAAGTTATCAACAACACAACTGTTTATCAAATTCTGTTTTACAAAAGAAAAGAGTTTTTCCAACATAAAATGGAGTGGTGGTGGCATCTCCTCCCTCAGCATTAATGCTGTAGACACCAAAGACAACTTGTTCAAGGTCTCTCTGGGCAGCACAGCCATCTGAATCCTTTCCACACACAAAAAAGGACAACAATGAAATCACCAGCCACATACAGGTGCATCTCAATAAATTAGAATGTCGTGGAAAAGTTCAGTAATTCAACTCAAATTGTAAAACTCATGTATTAAATGAATTCAGTGCACACAGACTGAAGTAGTTTAAGTTTTTAGTTCTTTTAATTGTGATGACTTTGGCTCACATTTAACAAAAACCCACCAATTCACTATCTCAACAAATTTGAATATGGTGACATGCCAATCAGCTAATCAACTCAAAACATCTGCAAAGATTTCCTGAGCCTTCAAAATGGTCTCTCAGTTTGGTTCACTAGGCTACACAATCATGGGGAAGACTGCTGACCTGACAGTTGTCCAGAAGACAATCATTGACACCCTTCACAAGGAGGGTAAGACACAAACATTCATTGCCAAAGAAGCTGGCTGTTCACAGAGTGCTGTATCCAAGCATGTTAACAGAAAGTTGAGTGGAAGGAAAAAGTGTGGAAGAAAAAGATGCACAAACAACCGAGAGAACCGCAGCCTTGAGAAACTTGTCAAGCAAAATCTTCGACAAGTTCAAGTGAACTTCACAAGGAATGGACTGAAGCTGGGGTCAAGGCATCAAGAGCCACCACACACAGATGTGTCAAGGAATTTGACTACTAGTTAAGCCACTCCTGAACCACAGACAACGTCAGAGGCATCTTACCTGGGCTAAGGAGAAGAAGAAATGGACTGTTGCCCAGTGGTCCAAAGTCCTCTTTTCAGATGAGAGCAAGTTTTGTATTTCATTTGGAAACCATGGTCCTAGAGTCTGGAGGAAGGGTGGAGAAGCTCATAGCACAAGTTGGTTGAAGTCCAGTTTTAAGTTTCTACAGTCTGTGATGATTTGGGGTGCAATGTCATCTGCTGGTGTTGGTCCACTGTGTTTTTTGAAAACCAAAGTCACTGCACCAGTTTACCAAGAAATTTTAGAGCACTTCATGCTTCCTTCTGCTGACCAGCTTTTTAAAGATGCTGATTTTATTTTCCAGCAGGATTTGGCACCTGCCCACACTGCCAAAAGCACCTAAAGTTGGTTAAATGACCATGGTGTTGGTGTGCTTGACTGTCCAGCAAACTCACCAGACCTGAACCCCATAGAGAATCTATGGGGTACTGTCAAGAGGAAAATGAGAAACAAGAGACCAAAAAATGCAGATGAGCTGAAGGCCACTGTCAAAGAAACCTGGGCTTTGATACCACCTCAGCAGTGCCACAGACTGATCACCTCCATGCCACACTGAATTGAGGCAGTAATTAAAACAAAAGTGTCGTGAACGCACATCCCAGAGCCTGTGCTACATGAGCTTTTGTGCTTAAAAAGTATACAAATTTTTATTTTTCGAAAAAACATGACAGATCGTTTCGCTAGGTAAGACCCTTCTTCCTCGGCTGGGATTGTTTAGAGCCTTTTGAAGCTGCGTTTAAACTGCATTTTGGAAGTTCAAAATTGGGGGCACAATTGAAGTCCATTATATGAAGAAAAATTCTGAAATTTTTTCCTAAAAAACCATAATTTCTTTACAACTGAAGACAGAAAGACATGAACATCCTGGATGACAAGGGGTGAGTAAATTATTTGTAAATTGTTGTTCTGGAAGTGGACTTCTCCTGTAAGTACACCTGTATGATCTGATGCCATCTAATATAGCAGCTCTGCCATAAATTCTACTTTTATAAGATTGTAATTTTTAAAATTGTAAGATTAAATTATCAGAAACGTGATTTTGGTCAAGACCAAAATTGCCATTCCTACAAGCCATATCCGACAATGTTTAACAGATATTGTGATATTATTAAAAGTCCTAGGATACCATTACTGCCTCAGTAATTGTTAGTATTACCTACCAGATACTCTTGGAAGAGACTGCTTGGATCTTCATTTAGATAGATACAAAGTGCCCTGAGGAGGCACTCCCTCTTCTTTTCAACAATTTCATTCTAAATACGAAAAAAAGCAGCATCAACATACATACTATAAACCTATCACACTTCTAGAATTATGTGAAATGGGTGAAACTTTAACTATAAAAGTAGGCACATGTACAATGACCATTTACTTATACAAACATTAGTTAATTACAGAAAACACTCAAGTAGGGCTGTCATGAGAAATACTTTTTGTTGTGCAATATTTTGCACTAAAATTAATTGCGATAAATTAAATTATTGCCATTTTAAGACCTTTTTATGCCACTGATTGCATAATGACTGTATAATGATAATCATTAATCATACATTTTATTCTTAGGAATATTTTATTCTTAAGAATATTTAAATACTGGAATGAGAAATTTGAATAAATAATAAATAAATAAACACCTTTGTTAACGTGCAAAAAAAAAAAATTTTAGAAGAGTTTTACAAATAACATACCATATGAGTTAAAATAATAATAATTGAAAACATTTATATAATGTTAAAAACTAAATTATCAACTGCTACTGATATTTAAAAGTAAATAGGATACAAACAGAAACAAGCTAGATGCAAGAAACAGTATTTACATTAGCAGATGTTGCAGATCTTACCTTTTGTGAGTAAAGCACCTTGGCAGGAACACAAAACACACCTTTCATTAAGGACCTGAAAAATTGCAAAGGATAAAAACATAAAACAATTTGATAAAGATTCTGTGAAATTAAATTAATCTGACCTGAAAAACTACAAACCAATACAATAATCACACTTTGTAATTTTTGGGAAAAAACACAAAAACAAAAAACTAAAGTTTCAAACCAAGTATTAACCACTGTTAATTTGACAGCAGATTTTAGTTTTAGATTTTTAGTTTTAGTCGGATGGGCACCTAGTGATTGAACTTAGTATTGCAGTTTCAACGAAGAATGACTGTAGCATGGTTTTTCAAATTAGCAAGTATGTTAACCTAGTACGTTTCTTAAATATATCTGCAAAAATATTATTGTATTTTTATGCTTTAGTAGAGGGAAAAAAAAAAAACCTTACAACAACTTAAACGCTACAGTCAGAAAAATGAAAGGGAAGTTACACACTTAAAGTATACATTTGGACATTATGTAATTCTATTTATTAAACGTGTAGAATAATTTCCAAAACATTACATATAGCATTATAAATGTTGCGTTCAGGCATTCATGACATAAAAAATAAACACACTAGTATAACTTTTAAAATGGAGTGAACACGGAGCAGTTTTTCCGTGAGCGGGAATGGACAACCCGGAGTGGATACCGAGCGGAGTGATTAACATGTTTCATGGCAGTTAGCGTCGCACTATACTGCCACCCTCTGGATGTAAGAATTTTTTACTTAACATAAATGGTTTGTGTTTAGACAACGCGTTAGGATTTTGTACAGTTAAGTTGAGACATAATTACGTGGACCTTAATAGAAAAAAACATTTCAAGTCAACAAACACAATTATTGTAAGTAAACTTAATATAAATATAGTATGTAAAGTGCACAACCTTCCTTGTTCATTTTTTTTTGAGTGTGGGTTGCAGTGATGTATCGGGGACCCAGCAACCAAGGAGACTATCTCCGTAGCACCTAGCGATTCAGTTGCAAATTCCGGCAAGCTTTCATCCAGGCCGGATCCAGAATCAATTCGAAGAGACATCCAGCAGCAACCGGGGTCCTGTGACTAGCAGGGAGGTACTGGTAGAGGACCCTGAAACACAGTAAGGACACACAAAATTAACCGTACATACTGCAACACAAGCCTAAAGCAGCTAACAAGATACTAGATTTTTGATAACAGAGAAAAAAGGATCGTACTCACCCACATTGCTCCCCTGCATGGAATATATCCACAGATGAACTGGTAGGACTAGATCGAAGACCAAGTCCGGCCCATCAGTCAGGCCATTCTGTGCATAATAGAAGACAACCAAGAACATCGTAGATCCAGTAGAGAGACTGTCAGGAGATCAGAAGATTCAGGAGTGACATAAAACCTGACAAAAGTTAGGGGCGTGGACCATCCCCCAGTGTTACAGATGCCCTGAACAAGGACACCTGACAGGAAGGCCTTGGAGGCAGCCATGCCTCGGGTAGAGTGGGCTTTGACCCCCAAGGGAGAGGGAAGGCCCCAAGACTCATAGGTTAGAGTGATGGCATCCACGATCCAGCGGCTGAGGGTCTGCTTGGAAGCAGGGAGACCCCTCTTAGGGGGACCATAGCAAACAAACAACTGGTGCGCCCTTCTCCACATAGCAGCTCTGTGGACGTATGTGTTCAGCACTCTAACTGGACACATACAATTAAGCTTCTGTTGGTCCGGTTCCCGAAAGGGAAGAGGACAAAAGGCCTAAGGAGGGACCCGAATTTGTACCGGAGGCCTCAGCCTCAGTGCACCGCAGAGGAAACGTGTAATAGGGGTGTTGTAGGCTGAAGGCTACTACGAGAAAACGGACCCCATCCTGGCAAACTCTCTCCAGAACTCCCGGGAGCAGAGCGATCGGGGGAAAGGCGTACAGACGAAGCTTTGGCCACGTCTGTACCATGGTATCCAGTCCCAGAGGAGCTGGATGAGTCAGAGAGTACCAGAGGGGACATTGTGCATTCTCCTGAGTCCCGAAGAGGTCCACCTGAGCCTAGCCAAACACTCTCCAAATCTGCTTCACTACCTCGGGGTAAAGCATCCATTCCCCGGGCCTCGGCCCCTGCCTCGCCTCATTCGACATTGTGTTCTCAAATAAAAGTTGTGCAAACTGGCACTAAAAAACAGAACACGACAGACACACACATAGGGTGCTTCGCTGATTGACAGGAGCTGAATGCCGGTTCCGGCACACATGCTTTTAAGCTTCCTGGTCTGTGATATCACCCGTCCGTGACGTCTCGCCTCTCCATTGGACTGATTACACATGTGATTCAGAGCATGGTCACGCTGAAGGCATTCCCCATAGCGTTTGACGCAGCTCGAGTTCCTGAAGGGGAACTTATATTCAGGGTCTAGATTTTACATGTCAATAATACACATGCAAAAACAGGTGGCACCAAATACATGTATCTCCAGGACTGAAGCAAGCAGACCCTGTAAACTAGTTTACAGTACCATGGTGATGGAGAGTGACCGTCCTGAACAGAGTGGTTCAAAAGTCAGGCAAGTGAATGTAATGTTATGAGATGGCAAGCCTACAAAGACAGTCTAAAAATGCTAACAATCAAAGAACAGCTTACAGTGGTCCTAAAATCAGCCGCTTTGAAGAAACTGACATTTTAGTCTTAGTATGTAGCCAAAAAAAAATTGAGGGGCTGCCTATAACCAGAGCCATCATCCAGATAAAGTCCCTGGATATCGCCAAGAAGCTGAATATACCCACCAGCAAAATCAAAGGCTGGTGGAGAAGAATGATGCAGCATAATGAATTAGCATTACAGTGTCAGAACAAGTCTTGCTCAGCGCTTGCACCTAAGTTGACTAAACTTCACCTGTACTTGACCTTACTTTTAAAAAGTAAGATGGTACCCAAGGAGGCAATACCAGTTGGCATTATTGTTTGTGCCCAGAAGAAGGGCTGAATGGAGACTGAGCTTGTGGTGGACTGGCTTATAGTGGTGTGGGGCAGACAACATGGGGCACTCAGAAATAAAAGGAACATGCTAGTTTTGGATGTGTTTTTTTTTTTTTGTTTTTTTTTGCATTTGTTGGATGTAGTGGTAAACAAGCCATTCAAAAATAATCTGTGCAAGAGATACACAGAGTGGCTGCTGTCTGGCAATTACACACTCACATCATCTGGAAAAATTCAGAAGCCTGTGGTGAGTCTGCTCTGTGATTTGATCCTCCAGGCATGGGCTGTGGTGCCCCTGGAGAGCATCATCAGTGGCTTCAAAAAGATGCTGTATCTCAAATGCTTCGGATGGAAGCGATGATGACCTTCTGTGGGAGGAGCCGGTGGAGACAGAGCATGTGAGTGATAACAATAAGAGTGAACCCAGAGAGGCAGAGACTAATAAATGTTTGTTCCAATACTGTGTAATGCCATCTCTCCTGTTTTTTCTCTCTCAGGCTGATTTTAAGACTACATTAAGATTTCATTTCTACTTTTAATGAAATTTGGGTAGGCTACATTGTTTTACTATGAGATGGATAGCCTAGTTATTGAATTATGATGGACTACAGATTATTTTATAGTATGTCATAAAATGTTTATTTTTAAATGTGATTGTTGGTACAAACCAGTATTCACCGTATCGTCAATACAAATATTAAAAATATGCAATGTGCACATTATTTTCAAATAAAAGCATTTTCTTTATAAAGGACAAGATTTGGTCTTCAAAAAGGTACATCTTGAAAGGGGTGGGGGTTGTTTTATAATCAGGGTCGTCTTGGAACAATACAGTACATTAAAGTCCACTCACTTGCATGTCTTCATATAATTGTAATCCATTTAGAAACAAATTACTACTTCAGAAAAACACTATACTTTGTCTTGAATGCTGCCAGAAATGATGAACAGTAATAACATAACTCTTTTAAAGTTATTTATAAATAAGTCTTTTAAAGTTATTAAAAATTTTACAATGGATATTGGTTTAGAATTATAAGGAAAGGCCAGATAATTACTTCTATTTTTTATATATGCTATATATGCTATATATCCAAGTGTCAGGATTGTGTTTGGTTTTGTCTGGTTTTTCCTTGTGTTTTTTCCCCCGTGGTTCCTGTGTATTTTGGTATGTTCCTTGTCTCCCCCTTTAGTTCTGTCTCCATTTGGTTTAGTCTTGCCCATATTTGTACTTCCCCTCGTTATCTCGTTTGTAACCACTCCCCTGTTTCCGTGTATATAATGTTCTTTGTGCTTCACTCCCCTTGTCGGTGATTATATTGTCTTCATGTTTTGTGGTCGTCGTGGTTGCTGGTTCCCTGTGTTTCCCTAAGTTTGTCCTCTGTGGATTATATAAATAAACTGCACTTATTGGACCTCTGCTCTCCTCCTGCGTTATTCCCCGCACACGACGACATACCCGTGACACCAAGCTTATAAGCTTGGATAACCCCTTATTTACAGTGAAAAATTCTGCGGCACATCTGCAGTGATTGTGGCTACTCTAGTCAATGCTTCTGTTTTAGAACTGTCTTTAAATGGCTGGTGCGGTGGCTGCAATATATGTGAACCTACCAACATCCATCGCCATGACTTATCACGAGAGGAAAAAATTAAGTTTGAATCACTTAAGATTTGTTAATGGAAACGTCGTCATTCCACAACAGTTTTTTTATCCACATTTATAAAATATCGCAAAAGTTTTGCGCAAATCTGTAATGGAAGCGCACATACTGTCCCTCCACACTCTTTCGACTGTCATGTCCTCTTCTGTGTCAATGATGAAGTCACACCAGTCCAGTTATGGCCAGTTTACACTGAACCTGCCAATAATTTTTGTGGCATTTTTTCAGGGTCGCTCAGCCTCAGAAACTGTAGGAACATCTGGGTTTTTCACCTCAGCAAGCCTGAAACAGGTCGCATTAGGTTCATAAACTTTGACATCAGGACTGGCACCAAGGCAGGGAGCATCTTTTTCAACACTGAACAATTCAGTAAAACATTTCAGAACCTCAGGTTCCCTGTCAAGGCCTGCTTTGCCCTAGTTTCCTTTACACTGTTGAGTATCCCTCTTTCCAGTGCCCGGCCAGATATTTCCCGTCACACATGAGAAACCTTATAAAACCTTCTTGCTGTCACTCTAGGTTTGCATAGTTCTACGCTCTGAAATGTACATAAACCTTGCCCCCGGAACACACAACAAAGGCAGTGAGGCCACATTGGGCTACTGTAATAAATTAAACAATTACTCTATGAATATGCTACAACACAAACATTTACGTTGTACTGAAGCTTTAATAAGGATAAAACCGTATATAAAAAGATAACAAACAGCAAAAGCATTTACAGCAACCAACGACACAAAAAAACATAGAAGAGCAGTATCAGAAATGCATTTATTTTACGGTGTGCACAAATGAAAAACATTCTGATTTTTTAGAATAATAAACATTTAGATAAGGGAACTTACCTTATTAATTTAATGTTGTCAGATGACCAACATGTACCATGGTAAAGGCTCAAACAGCAGCATGAGAATCAAGCACAGAAAGAAACATAGAAGACCAGTATCAGAAATACATTGATTTTATGGTGTATAAAATTAAAAAAATATTTTTAATTTTACATTATAATAAATATTTAGGTTACAGAACTTACCTTGTTAATTTAATGTTGTCACATGACCCACATTTACCATGGTAAAGGCTCAAACAGCAGCATGTAGATGAAGAGAGTCAAGCATAGAAAGAAACGTAGAAGACCAGTGTCAGAAATACATAGATTTTTAAATCAAAACATTCTGATTTTATGCAGAAATATATGAAAAACATGTTTTTTTGTTTTGTTTTTTTAAATTAAACATAAATTAATTATTTCTTGCCTTTGTATAGAGATTTACCTTCATAGGAAGATTTGTTTGTCCTATTTATACACAAGAACTAAAGATTACAACAACACTATACTGTGTTCCAATGCATGACATCATAATAGTAATAGAATGTTCAAATCAACATGGCGGCAGCTCAACACTCCATTTAAATGAATATGTGACCCTGGACCACAAAACCAGTCTTAAGTTGTAGCAATAACCAAAAATGCATTTTATGGGTCAAAATTATTGATTTTTCTTTTATGCTAAAAATCATTAGGATATTAGGTAAAGATCATGTTCCATTAAGATATTTTGTAAATTTCCTACCATAAATATATCAAAACTTATTTTTTGATTAGTAATATGCATTGCTAAGAACTTCATTTGGACAACTTTAAAGGCAAATTTCTCAATATTTTGATTTTTTTGCACCCTCAGATTCCAGATTTTCAAATAGTTCTATCTCGGCCTGACAAACCATACATTGATGCAGAGTTCATTTATTCAGCTTTCAGATGATGTATAAATCTCAATTTTAATAAATTGACCCTTATGACTGGTTTTGTGGTACAGAGTCACATATGGCCACAGCTCAGTGTGTCCATTTTACATTATTAGAATGTTGCACAGTCTACTGTTATACAAACCTACCAAAGAGCTCTAAAATAGTACAAAGCACAAGCATATTCTCCAGAACACATGTCCCTGATTAAATGTTCAACTCCCTCAATTTGTAATAAAGTGTCTGCTGCATCAATTCCTTTTATAAGCTTTTTGTGATGTAGTCATGTACGAGTACCTCAGAGTTCCTAAGTGGCAAAGCTGGACATTCTGATTTTAAAATTATGATAAACATTTGGGTTACTGAACTTACCTTGTTAATTTAATGTTGTCATATGACCCACACCAGTCTCAGAAATACATCGCTTTTACAGTGTATACAAATCTGATTTTATATTAAACGTTTGGATAAGGGAACGTACCTTGTTAATTTATTTTGTCACACGACCAACATTTACCATGGTAAAGGCTCAAACAGCAGCATGTAGATGAAGAGAGTCAAGCATAAAAAGAAACATAGAAGACCAGTATCAGAAATACATTGATTTTGTGGTGTAGAAAAATTAAAAACATTCTGATTTTATATTATAATAAACATTTAGATAAGGCAACTTACCTTGTTAATTTAATGTTGTCATATCTGGGGCTTTCCTTGTACATTTTCAGCATTATAGGCTACAATCTTAAATACTTTACTTATTCTTACTAATTCAATCAATGATGCTTGTTTTGGTGTTTTTATAAGTATCTCTAAAAGGAACCAAGTGTCTTCAGAAAAGTTTCGATTGCATTTGAATTTGATCAGATAAAGTTCATGAGCAGCGCTGCTTTGTTTACAGCTGTTACCAGGGAAACTGACATTCCAAAAGCGCCTCCCACTGGCAGAGAATCAAACTGGATTTTCAATAAGTCTGTCTGTTGTTTCTCCCATCCACCGATTTAACCCAGTTTGAAATTAATACAATAATTTACACTTCTGACTCGCCCCTTTTCGTAAAAAAAAAAAAAGAAAAAGAAAGAAAAGAAAAATAGTTTAAAGGCTGAAATGTGAGTTTGTCATTTTTTGTTTTTGTGAAAACCTGTAAATCATGTATTTACAGTCATTTTACAGTTAAATATGTTACCGTAGACATTGCCCTACCCTGCTCATATGGTATTACATTTTATTTTTAAATTAATGTTTCTATGTCTTAAAAAAGGTCTTAAATCTTAAATTAGATTTTAAAAATCCTGGAGACAGATGTAGCTTTGCAGAATGATTTTGATCAGCATTTTAGTGTTCATAACAAAGGGCTCTCTCAACTTGTTATATTTTACAGTTTGTGAATTGATATAAGATTTTGTAGGCTTTGCATACACTTGTGCACCCCTCAAAAGCCTGAAACCACAGAGCCCCCAAATACATTCTCCTTTCAGTCCAGTGACTCTCAACTCCTGGCACCCCACTTTGTATGTCTTTCTTATCTAACACACCTGTGTTCCTGTCTTCATTGCTCCCTGTTTTCTTGAGAATAGGATAATAAATGGCATTGTACAGAAACAAATGTAACTTGGATATAGATGTAATAAATAACATTTATTTTCATAATAAACGTCACAAAAAGACATATATTACGTAGTTTAGCACTTTAAATGTGAAAATTAGTAATTGAATTTTTAACTTAATGTTTATATAAAAGTGAAAACCTAAATAGTGAACTAAGAGAACAGGAACATCAGAGAAACAACAGGAACAACAATAAGAAACCATTAAGCAATATAAAAAAGGGTTTCAGAAATTCATTTTCTGCATCACTCTAACCACTCTAATTGATCTTCCACATGCATTTAAACAGACTGGGCAATCTGTACCTTGTTTGTGCCATTGCAGTGCAAACGCTTGACTTTAACACTGTGCTCTTCCACATCCATGATGACACCTGGGTAGCCTTCATTGTCATAATTCACAACGCACCACTCTCTGGTGTGCTTTAATTCAGTCATTTCTGAGCATCTAAAATCAGCATCTATATTAAATGTTGAATCAGATAATAACTTTATAAAATATTCCAGCCACTTATCATGTGTGATATTATTAGACTGTATGTTTGACCTTCCATAACTTTTAATTTTCTTCCACAGCTGCTGTGTTTTCATGTTTTCCTGTAGTATATTACCTAAAATATTTAAATTATACTGTTTTTAAGTATGTTTTTATCTCATATCATTGATTTCCAGAGGTTTAATTACATATTAATGACATATTTCCTAATAAAGTGACTAGTGGCTTTGAGTGTCATGCTAATTTTGAATTGAGCAATTCTGTTGTAAAGATTTTCAAACCTGACCTAGATGTTGTCTTGGAAGGAAAATATTAGCAAAGTGTTCATGCCAGGTGGCTAATACTGTGCTTCATTTGAGTTATTCATGAAAAATCTATTTTCTTTTCAAATGTTTTTGTTTATTGGGAAAGCTGCAGGGAGCTTGGCCTAGTCGTCCTGCTATACACCATTTTGAATGACTTCTAATTTCCTTAAATCCCTGCAACAGCGGTGAAGAGAGTGCATGTTAACATGACCACAGTAAATCATGGAAAATGCCATAGGTTAAAATAAATCACAAATATCAACATACAATGTAGCCTGTAATTCAAACATTATTGCTTTGAATAACAATATTAGTGGGATTAAACTGTTTACTGTAAGTGGTGTTGTTGGGTCTCGTCTGACCATATATATATATATATATATATATTCTAAAGTTTATGTATACTGCTGTACTTTTTAAATGTACTTAAGTTTATTTTTGTAAGGTACACAAGATATAATACATTAAAGTGTATGTGTGTGTCATACATATTCAATGGTTTTTCTTATGTAGTGTATTGGTAATGTATTTCTAATGAGCTGAAATGCTATTGAAAATTATCTTGAAGCACATTAAACTGAAGCTTAAAAAATAATCTAACTGTACTTTAAGAAGTATAAAAGTGTATTTTAGGGGAGACACTGCAGACAAAAACACTGTTTTTTTCATGCACCAGTCAAGTTTGAAGTTTAGGGCTTTTTGCTTTTTCATAAAGTGTTTTTTCAGACTTTTTTTACAGCACTTTATTTATTTGTGTCAGTAGATTTCAATTACACTCAAATCTCCACTTCAGTAGCACTTACACACAAACTTTACCAAACTTTCATTTTTATTCTTGTCTATATCTTGTCGGTTTTTACCGAGGAATTTGTTCATATATAGTTTGCTTGATTACATACAACATTTTATTCCCTCCAAAATTGGGAAATATATTGGTTTCTTTCTGTTCTAAGTGTTTTTTGAATTATGGAGTGACAAAAATGAGATACCCAAAATTCCCTCTGTAAAAACATTTGACTCTAATGTGTCAAAAAAAAACAAAAAAAAAAACAAGAATTTTGAAACTAACTTCATTCAGTGTTTAGATTTTTGTACTAGAAATTTATGCAAATTAACACATATTTCATTAAATATATTTATTAAATATTTTCATTAAATCTGAACATTTTAGAAAACTTGTAATACAAAAAAAATGTTTGCAATTAATGTAATCAAACTGGGTAAGTAAGGCTATAATTATTAGTTCATTTGTTTTTACCCTTTTCACCTGCAGTGTCTCGCCTTAAATAATGTTAAGCCTTACAATTAAATTACACTAAAGATACTTGAAGTGGATCCAACAAAGCTAAATATATTAAAATATGCTGCAATTGGCTTAAAATTAAAGGACAATTAGCATACTTAAAAGTTGTTCCAAAATAACACATGTATTATGCACTTTATTATGAATTAAAATTTGTGCATTAATATTTGTACAACTTAAGTGTATTTCTTTTTACCTGGGATAGTGTAAAATCCATATTTGCATCTCATCTCTCAAGAACACACAAAAACAGTCCATGTGCAGACCATATGCAAACTTTTATTCAGAGATACATGGGCAGATTCGACACCAGCAAACAGATACAAACAGGGCAAGATGAAAGAGTAATCCAGGGACGGGTGAGGATCAATCAGCGGTGAACGTGATCCAGGGGACGAGGAAAACGGGTAATCCAAACTGACAGACGATAGTCCAAACAAGGGGTGAACAGAGTCCGAAAAGGACTCGAGTGCTAAACAAAATACAATACTCTGTGCTGGATGGTAGTTGGGACCTTGTATTTATACAGTGTGTGATTGGCTGCAGCTGTGTGTGTAATCGGTGAAGTGGAGCATGGGAAAAGTAGTCCAGGGTGTATGCAACGGTCTGTGTAGTGTGAGAGTCATTATGATGCACAGGCCACCTCTGGCGGCGGGCAGACCAAAGACCACGGACAGGATTTGTCACAGTCCATAGCAAGCAAAAATCCAAAGTTTTTTTTACCGTCATCTGTAATTGAGACCATCACTGAGGAAGTGCTGTAGCCCAGACACGTCTTCTTAAAACTCAAGGTAAGACTGTCTGATCTTAGGTTGTGTAGTGATGCAATAATTAATGTCACTGAGGAACTTAAAAAGAATAACATGCTTAAGGCAGGCAATTCTATCTTTCATACAGATCAGTGTGTGGTTTGGTGGTAAATACGTTGAGCCAGTGCCTGTATGTTTAGTTCCCTATCTGTCGTACACTCCGAGTTGTGTCTAGTAGTGTACAACACTAGGGGTCGCTCTTGGGAGCCCAAACACCTCTGATAGTTTGAGAAAAGGCCAATGAAATTGGGAGTGCAGAATTTGCATAGCTGGCCACTCCCGGGAACATCCGGGTATAAATAGGGCAGCGCATGCTCTGCTCACTCATTCTGTTTCTTTGGAGTCGAATACAGCGTCTCTCTGTGAAAAGCTGCACCATTCACCTTTTCGTCGTTGGATCCATGGCACAAGCAGCGGTCTCTCCCTTCTCATACACAGATGAGTGTTGTGAGAGTTCCCCTGCGTGCGTCAACGGCGATCTTGAAGAGCAATCTTCCTTCTAAAAGAGTAATTTCTCTGAAAGAGCTGGTGCGCTGGGATTGTGTGTTGGTTAACATATCTTCCCTCCGTGTCATCCTGGTTGCGGCTTACCTTCCCAAATGATCGACACGACTGTTGTGTTCAGTGTTGAGTTATCCTCACGCTGATGCAGCGTTTGTTGTTGATTCATGTGTTGCTTGCGAGAACATGATCATGGGCGTGCTTTGCTCGTGAGCCGCGTGCTTTTACGTGAAGCCGCGGCTCACCCCGACTGCTTCCCGCTCCGTTCGTTCTACTTCCGGGTACGAGGCCACTGCGATGTGCGTCGGTAGCGAGCGTTAGGAAGCAGGGAAGGTTCCGCCGGGTGAAAACCCCGCAAACCTCTCGCTCCTCGCGTCCCTCGATCTTTGCTTGCGAGAACATGATCATGGGCGCTCTTTGCTCATGACCCGCATGCTTTTACGTGAAGCCGGGCTCACCCCGACTGATTCCCGCTCCGGTCCTTCTACTTCCGGGTACGAGGCCGTTGCGATGTGCGTCGGTGGCGAGCATTAGGAAGCAGGGAAGGTGAAACCCCACAAACCTCTCGCTCCTCACGTCCCTCGATCGAGCTTCCAGATGAATTTGTTAGTCTGTCTCAGTATAGCTGACTTTCTTATTCGGAGCTCCTAAATGGGCGAAAAATGGTTAGCGGCAGCATCGCTAGGAGGGCGTAAGCTGTTTAAAGCTGAAGCTTCAGCTGAGCAAACCTCTGCGGGGGGCTGATTCTCAGCTTGAGGCGGACGCTAAAATAGTGGCCGTGCTTAAAACGGGCAGCCAAGGAGGGCTGATTAATAGACATCTGGATAACGACCTTACGCTTGTTTCCAGTGCCTGTTTCCCGGGAATGCACGAGAAGTTGATGAAATCACGGAAAGCCCATTTTTTAAAAAACGTCCGAAACGTGATATACCAACTTCTCCTCCTTCACCAATCTCGATGGGGGTCCAGCGAGGGGGTTTCAGAGGTTCCCCAGGTGGAGCGGGTGATTGCGGTGTACTCCCCGCAAAACGTGCCGCCTGTCGGGTTCCTCCCATGACTCCCGTCCAGGGCCTGTAAGATCCTTCCGGGCAAGGATTACACGGCTTCTGGACAAGCTGCGTCCGCCTTACATGCCACGGCCATCCTCTGGGCGTTCAGGCCGTGGCATTGTGAGTTCTGTACGAGAGTGGTTCCAACCTAGAGCTTAGGAACTGCGTACAATGACCGATTACGCTTTCTGAGCTATGAAGTCGTGGCGCACGCTCTGGGAAGGGCGATGTCCACTTTGTTGGTCCAGGAGCGCCACCTGTGGCTTCACCTGTCAGAAATGCGGGAAATTTGAAGTCCGCTTCTTACTCCCCATTTCCCAGGTTGGTCCTTCTGGTGACACCGTGATAGAATATGCATGCAAGTTCTTCACGGTGGGAAAAAGAGCAGACAGAGGCCATCACCAGCCTCAGCCGTGGGTCGGGCTCCGGCCCTGTACCCCCGACTACTCCTGTCTGTTCATCGCCACGGATGGCCCCCTATAGAACTCCTGAGACCCCGCGACAGCCGGGCCTCCGGCCAGACCGACCCAACGGTCAAAGTTCTTACTGGAAAGTGACAACACCAGCTTGTCAGTAGGCTTTCTAGAACCCTCGTTAGGCTTCTAGTTTTTCCTCAGACGAGCAACCCAGAGGAGGTGGGCTAACTGACCCACCCAGATCCACTCTCGACCCGGGGATGAGAGATGGATTCGGCACAACCCCATTTCTGACTGTCTGTCTTACCCCCAGACAGTCACTGCCTGGTCAGTATATAGGCCCCCCCCTCTCGGTTATCTTGCAGCAAATAGCTCTCCATATGATGGCTAGATGCTGAATCTGCAGACTAGGGCGTGTTGGGCACTTACCTGGTTCTCTGCATGTTGGCAAAGACACACCGTGTTCTTGGGGCTTTATCTCCAAGCACGGCACACTTTGCTCTATTCAGCCACAACATCCCCATTCCAGGTACGTCGGGTATAGTTCCCTGAGACTGCTAGCAGAGTCCCGAGACATGGGCCCGATCCCTCCCCTTAAGCTTCTCAGAACTACCTGACTTGACTACGTGACTCAGGTTGCAAGGCATCTGCTAAGTTCTATGGCATTCTCTTACAATCGGCTCAGGGCGAGAATGCTGTGGTTCTTAAGCAGAAATCGCAGCCCCCCTGGGTAGGGTGCGATAGAGCCTATCCCCTCAGCCAGAATGAAGGAAGGGGTTTGTCAGCCCCTACTTCATCATACCAGGATGGGTGGTCAACTCATACCAATCTTAAAACTGAGGTCTTTGAATCTGGCCCTTTTTCAAGCTCCCGTTCAAATGTTAGCCCTTGAACACACATCCCTTGTGTGTCAGGGCTTAACCCTCTGGGGTCGAAAAACGCACCGGCGCGGTTTGTGGCTGTTTTTCTGGTAACGCCAAAAAGAACTTCAATTACTCCGTCATTTCTGATCGTACAGATAAGAGCAATACATCAATGGAATCTGTAAGGAATTCACTTTTATTTGTGTACACTCATAGTAACAACAACAGTGGTTTTGTGAAATAAAGCAAACAAACAGGGTATGCAGTCTGCCGCGTTGTTCTCTGTGATCGTCATTAAGAAATGCGTCACTAAAATGAACTAAAACTCAGCGAATACAAAACACAGAGACATGAGAGAGATATCTATAGAAAGCCTGATATGTCTACTTTTAAATGGAGTAAGTCTTATCGAAAACAAATATCATGTGTTAAAGAAATCTGTATGAAACCAACCCCATGTCCAGTCTTTCTCGTCAGACCTAATTATTTTTAATTTGTTCACGCCCACGAGCTGCTTTCGGTTTGTTATTATAATCAGCCACGTGGAGGCGCAAGCGGCGAACCGCCCACATCAACGTAAACAAAGCGGGAGACTTCACTTCATTGTTCATCTCGGCTACTTGCATCTTGTTACTGGAAGAAGACGCGCTGTGAGGAGAAGGATTTATATTTACCTCAGAGGAAGAGCGCGATGCGACGCACGGCGGGATCCACCGAAAGAGTAAGTCTTTCTTTTATTAGCCTACTTACGTTAGTTGTTGTGTTACTGTGATATAACTTGTACACATTATAGCAGTTAGATTTTTTTCCAAACTATAATTCCTAACTACGTGTAATCAAGTTAAACGTTATGAAGTATGTTTCATTTCATTGCATCGAAATGTTTGACGACGCCAGGATGTTTTTAATGTTCTATAAAATAAAAATGACGCGATATAGTAATAGTGTTTACACAGTGTTTACACTGTAACACTGAATGATAGAGTCTAAGATTGTTTAGACAAAACTACTGTCATATACTCAGTTTCACGAATAGATGTTTATGACGTGCTTAACAATACATTAGTTTCTCAGACATAAAATGGCTTTGTATTGGATAAGACACAAAGCATGCTTGTGTTTATGACTGTAAAATCATATTCATTTATTTATTTATCGTATAACAATAGGATACTATTAGTTTATTATTAATACTATGTTAATGAATAGATGTTTAACGTGCTAAACAATAATAATTAGTTTCTCAGATATAAAATGCCATTTTTTAAAGATAGTATGAAGCATGTGTGTCTATGACTACAAAATCATACTATATGTATATATTACAGATGCTCCTGATATTAACATGCTCACAGATGTTTTTTTTTTGTTTTTGTTTTTTTTCTAGTGATCTGATTCCTGCACCACAGATGAATGCCACATGAAGAGTACTGTACCCACATCAGATGTTCAACTACACTGATTTTTTTTTTTATTGTAAAACAATTTCCTGGACTACTGATGATGAGTTTTGTTTCTTAAATCCATGGAAAGAAGCAGCAATCACTTAAATATCAGGTATAATTTACTTGTTGAACAGAATTCAGAAAACAGTTTTCAGGAATGACACAAAGTCTGTTCACGTCTCTATGGTTAGATCAGTGTAGTCAATAATGTGCTTTTGACCTTCATTTTGTATGTTTATATTATACTGTGTTGTAAATAAAATACAAATAATCTAAAACTCTATTCTCTGAATCTCTCATTGTTTCTACCTGACAGTCACAGTCTCGTTGATGGGCCATTAGAGGAGGGCCTTTTGTCTCTTTTGTGATTTTCACATCATTTTGTAGAAAAAACTCTAGACAACCACATCCAGTTCTCAAAAGTCTTGTGGACTAATGTTCTGAATGTGTTTCATGGTCTTATTTCAGTGACTTAAAGATTTTAGTTTTTCACTAACCACGCATAAATGTTGTTTTCTCAAAAACACAAACATGTACATTCATGTTTCTTACATATTATTGTAGCCCAGTTTGTGCTGATTACAGTGTAGCCAGACTTTAGCCATTAATATGTTTTTAAGATACTGAAAAAAGCACAAATGTGAGGGCATGTCAAAACTTCTCCAGGGCCCCAAAACACCCTCAGACCCCAGAGGGATAAGATTGGTTGGTGGCGTTAGACCTGAAGGACGCGTACTGTCATGTCTTGATCCTTCCAAGACTTTTCGGTCTTCGAGGTCAGGTTCATCAGTACTAGGTTCCCCCTGCGGCCTATCCCTACCGCCCCACACCTTCATGAAGGTCACGGAGGCTACCCTCGCCCCTCGAATGCATATGCATTCTCAGTTATCTCTGTGACTGGCTGTCCTAGCACACTCACGAGGTTCGGTTTGCACTCTCAGGCATGTGGTTCACAACCACCGGGCTTGTTTGGGACTTCAGGACATTTCGGAAAAGAGTAAACTTTCCTCAGTACGGGGTTGCTTTTTTCTCTGTATGGACTCGGTCACGGTTCTTGCCTAGGACTGTGCATAGTCAGTGCTGTAGTGCGGGAGTGCACTCTGGTTCAGCACAGCGGCCTCCTTCATGTACCAGGGCTCTGGGACATATGGCATCTTCAGCCACGGTCACGCTGCTGGACACGATGCATGTGGAACCGCTGTAGCACTGACTTCATACCAAGTCCCGAGATGGGCGTGGCACCAGGCTCACATCGTGTGTACATCACACTTTGTGTTGCAAACCTTCAGCCCTTGGGGACACATTAGTTCTGCGGGCAAGCTTGCCCCTGGGACAAGTGTCCAGACGCACTATGTCTCAACAGTTGCTTCCAAGTCAAGCTGGGGTGCCATGTGCAACGGGCATGCAGCCTCGGGGTTCGGTTGGGCCCTCGGCTGCTTGGGCATTCAATTGCCTGGAGTTGTTGACAATGCTTTGGGCCCTGAAGGGGTTTCGACCTCTGTTGGGGCAAGCATGTGTTGGTCGGCGCTGACAACACAGTGACTGTGGCATACACTGACCACCAGGATGGTGTACGCTACTTTCGCATATCACAACTCACCCGCCATCTCTTGCCCTAGAGCCAGCACAGACCCATGGTAACCACCACTCCCTTCAGAGATCAGGTGGTGACCCTGCAAGCAATTCCTTACCAGGAAGATGACCCCAACCTGACCCTATTATGCTCGGTCCGTGTCTCATGCATTTACCTGGAACTTTCTCAGCACTTCAGACATTCCGGTCCGCTCTTTGTCTGTTATGGAGCACAGCGGAAGGGGAAGGCTGTCTCCAAACAAAGGATCGCCCACTGGCTTGTGGATACGATCCGTACGGCCTAACAGGCCAGAGGCTTGTCCTGCCCACTGGGAGTGAGAACCCAGTCGACCAGGGGCATCGCTGCCTTGGCAGCTTTTGCAAATGGGGCCTCGTTAACAGACATCTACAGAGCTGCAGGTTGGGCTACACCTAATACACTTGCCAATTTGTGCATGGAACCAGTGTCGGCCAGAGTCTTAAACGCAAGCTCTTGGCTCAGCACTCTGGTTGGGTGTAGAGCTTGCTTAAGCGCTTCCCCTAATGGTGATTACGCTTCTAAGTTTCAATAGGTTTCCTGACGTGAACTCTGGACACCTTCTCCATCACTTGGCACTTCTGGACATGGCAGAGTTTGGCGGAGGAACTCGCTGCAAAAACCCAACACAAGGTTACTAACCTTGTTTGGATTTGTGCCCCATATGTAGTGGCTCCTTATGTGGCCCCATGTGTGTAATTCCACCTATAACTCTCTATGGTGCGGTGTTTCCCCTGAAGACAGGTTTGTCTCTAAGATCTGAATTTGGTAGTCTCCCTTAGCGTGAGACCCACTTCAGGTCCCATATCTAATGATATTCACTTTATACCCCCCCTCTGGGCAGGTTGTGATCTCCGTAGTGCCTTTCTTTCCTGCGGGAAACAGGCACTTTCCCAACGTTCTCAAGACATTCAGCTGCTCCACTGAGGAAAGGCCTGGCTGCAGGTAACCCTGCCTGTGACAAGGTCAGTTCTTGGACGTTGGAAGGTCACGAAAGAGGTGAGCTGCATTTATGTTAACACTTTGGCTTGTTACTATCTGCGCCCGATCACTCGTGACGCGGTCAGACTTGTGGCGTGCTTATATAGGAACTCCTAGTGTCGTACACTACTAGACACAACTGGGAGTGTACGACAGATAGGGAACGTCTCGGTTACGTATGGTAACCCTCGTTCCCTGATGGAGGGAACGGAGACGGTGTCCCCCATGCCACAACTCTGGACCACCTCTGAGTGAGTTGAGATGCTTCGACTCCTCAGAACAGAATGAGTGAGCAGAGCATGCGCTGCCCTATTTATACCCGGATGTCCGGGGCATGGCCAGCTATGCAAATTCTGCACACCCAATTTCATTGGCCTTTTCTCAAACTATCAGAGGTGTTTGGGCTCCCAAGAGCGACCCCTAGTGTCGTACACTACTAGACACAACGTCTCCGTTCCCTCCGTCAGGGAACGAGGGTTACCATACGTAACCGAGACGGTACTAATGACTTAGGGAAAGAATGATTTGCACAATATGTGCCTATAAAAGAAAACTCTTAAGGCCCTTTTTAAATTAGAGGCCTTCTAAAAGCAACATGAATTATCTTATTCTCGCCTCAGTCAAGACAAGGATGTATTTGTGGACATTAGGGTTGGACATAATAATGTTAATAGTGCCATATTCAAAACAGACAAATTTTTTTCTCTATCAAGAGGCTTTCTGGGTTCTAAATCTTTTAGGATCTGGCCAAAAGAAACAAGATTTTGGGAGTATCTTTAACACTTGATGACATTTTACCATAGAACAGCTCCAATATTGATCAGAACCAGCTTGTTCTTCGCTGTACAGAACAGGATTTAATGTATTTTGGATAGGGGAATTGTTTTTAGTTAATTAATTAAAGAATTAAAAGACCTAGAGAAGAAAGGCATTAGACTAAATGATGGTAAAGTTATTAAAGGGTCTCTGTGTGCAATAGCAGGAAACAATCTGGGGTCAGACAGTATTCTATGAGAACTTTAGCAAGAGTCCCTTTTTTTTGTAGATTGTGTGACATTCACAGTTAGTCCACTGTCAACTGGTTCAAAAAGAACAAAGCTGTCATACCAGCAACACACGGAAGACCTAAGAGAAAGCAACAAAGAATCTGTGTGTGGAATGAAACTGACTCTGTATTCAACCAGCTGCTTTACTTTCATGTCTGCCAGCCTGGACTCCCACCATGTATATGTCATGACCTTTTTGAAGGAGTTGTTTCCTGTGACTCTGGCATTATGGAGTAACCACCTGGTAAACAAAGAGAAGCATCTCACATATGAAGAACTGAATACTGGAAGCACTGGAGAACTGGATGCATGAGTTAGTTTACTTATCTTGATAATTAAGCAGATGACAAACCTCCTGAGTTTTGTCCAAACAGTGAGAGGTTAGGTGGACATGCAGTCTAAAACTGCTGCATGTTGAGAGTCCTCCCTTTGTTGGTTGGAGACAGGATAAAAAACCCAACCAAAAATAGTGTAGTGGAAGTTGATTTTGATCCTAAGGAGAATCGTTTGCAAACAGACATCAGCTCCTACAATCATACTTAAGTGCTGGCACTCTTTTTCCATCTGTAGTTCCGAAAATTCATGAATTCTGTGACAATGACAATGATAGCACTGAGGCAGCAACTGCAGCATTTCATTTCACTCATAAGCCCACTGTAGCTGTACAAAAAAAAAACAGCATGGGTGTAACAATGAGTGAGAGACGAGAGGCGAGCGGATCCAATTGCAAGCTTTTATTTACAGGACATGACAAAGACATAGTCGAACAGGCAGGGTCAGAACAGTAGCAAACAGGTATAACAAAGGCGAGGCATGGGGATAGTCCGTGTAGCAGGCGTGGGTCGATCTGTGGCGAACGTAATCCGTTAGGGAGCGAGACGAGGGAATAATCCGTGAAACCAGCGAGTAGTCTGTAGGCAGGCGGTGAGACAGACGAAAAGAGATGGCCAGGCGAGAAAGCTAAACACAGGGAACTAGGAACTAGGGAACAACAATGCAAATAACAACAACGATAATCACAATACTCCGTGACTTGCATGGGGAAAGACCGGGGCTTTTATAGGGCGCCTGATTGGTCACAGATGCTGACCCAATCAGCGCACTGGATGATGGGAGTAGTAGTCCGGGGTGTAGTGCAACAGTCTGTGTGTAAGTACAGGGCGAGAGCGACATCTGGTGGTGGGCGGACCGCAGGTCACCGACCAGATTCATGACAATGGGTGAGATTAGGTTGATTTTAATTCATTGTAATGATTCTGTCTACTTTGTTGTGAGGAGGCAGCAGGCTGATATGGCATGGGCGACATTTAACTCTTAAGTCTTTAAATGTCTAAAAAATATCTTTATGGATAAATATCAAACATTGTCCTGCTTAGCATAAAAGCAGTCAATAATAACAGGGCAGTCAAGAATAAGCTAACCAGAAATTGTTTATTGAATTTTCCATGGCTTTATGCCAAATTGACAGAAATTCACAAAATTGTAAGAAATAAAAAAGCTACAATTTGAGACCAGAAACACTTCACTTAACTGTAAGATTTTAAAAAAAGACTCTTACAGTGTTTGTAAGGAAGGTTGGGAATTATTAAGTAATTTCTGTATCCAATACTGTTGTCAGGTCAGTCCTGGACTGGTAATCTGGCATACTGGGCATTTTCCCGGTAGGCCGACGCACTTTTGAAAAGAATTTGATCCTGAAATTAGAATTTGGGTTTAAAATTAGAATTGGTATTATTAGAATTGGGATTAACAAAAAAGGGATTGAACCATAGTGGCTGGTCCGATTATGTGGGCAATGTGATTTAGAGATAATTTCGGAAGGAAATTAGAATCACAGGAATACACCACAGCCAATTTGTTCTGTAGAAAAGAAAATTGTGTGAGGAAAGCAAGCATGGTTAAAGGGGTCATCGGATGCCCATTTTCCACAAGTTGATATGATTCTTTAGGGTCTTAATGAAAAGTCTATAATATACTTTGATTAAAAATTCTCAATGGTTTGTAAAACAACACCCTTTTTACCTTGCCAAAATCAGCTCTGCAAAAATCATCTCATTCTAAGGGGTTGTTCCTTTAAATGCAAATGAGCTCTGCTCACCCCGCCCCTCTCTTCTCTCTGTGGAAAGACGGTCTTGTTTACATTAGCCGCATTTAGCCGCGTTTAGCCGTGTTTAGCCGCTAAACTTCCTAACTACCACGCTATAAGAAAAGGCGATCACAAAGATTCATAAAAAAACGCTTATACTCACTTCTGCTGTAAGTGAAGCTGGATCATGAATGATTCGTGCAAACATAGACGGATATATGTAGATCGGGAGGCGCATTTCCTTCACAAACAAATGTAATCCACTGCATCTTCAGCAGCTCAGATGTCGGGAGTAAATGACGACCACTATGTTCATTATTACATCCAGCAACACAACACCTCAATCGCTCAATTTGAGATATTCTCGTCTAACTTACATCCCTGCTCCAGCATCAAAACAAGGAAAGTTACTGGACTGTGTCAGCTGGTCTAAGGTAGGAGCTCATGTCAATCAACTATCGTGGGAGCGGCCTCTGTCGGTGTGACGGCGACAGGCATCTATGAATGGCTCGATTTGAAAAAGGGGATATTATTTTTACAGATTAATTAAAAACCACTGCATGGATTTTTATCATTATAGGGTAGATTTGTACATACACTGCCAACACACATTAATGTTCAAACAACATGAAAAAGTGAACTTAGCATCCGATGACCCCTTTAAAACATTTCTAAAAGAAATTGAAATCAGAGTGATTGGGATATTTCAAGAAATTGAGATCACATGAGCAACTACGACATGAGAAGTACATTTCGAAGGAATTGAAAAGATGTGCGGGTAATTAATCGGGGTGCGAGGCACTCCGCCTGGCCGACTTTGGGTTAAAGGTCGGAACTGTTGGAGACATCTGACAGAGAACGTAGGCACCAATGAGAGAACCCACAGGGAGAGGAAATAATTATGGGGAAATCCCAGAGCAAGCTCGCCAAATATGATACACCGGTATTTAATCAAATGAGAAAATTATATGGCCAAAAATACATGCAAGATATGGATAAGTTGGTTAAATATCATGATTTTCCGGAAAAAGGTACACTGATTGTTACGAGATTGAGGGTAGTAAAGGAGTCAGTTGAGGAAGGAAGCAGAAAACAGAAAGGGTGTTGTGTGAAGCATATGTGTGAGAAATGTAAGCAGGCAGTGGATTGTTGGATAAGGGTGGCTGATAAGAGGGAAAGGAGGACGATGCAGAAAGAGCAGGCGCGTAGAGATGAAAAAGAAAAGAAAGATGAGGAATGTGAAAAAAAAGTAACTGCAACACATAGATCCACTAACCCCTTTGATGTGTTTATTTTCCCACACGTACCACCGCCGTATCATCACTATGCGTGGCAGAGCTGCAAGCCCTAAAAGTGTACCCTGATCTCGACTGCTCTCCACCAAGAAGACCGACAGCATTACCGGCAAGACCACCAGCATTGCCAGCAAGACCGGCAGTACGGTCAGCAATACTGACAGCACCGCAATCACAGGCAGTAGCAGTTGGAGGGCAAGAAGAAGAAGATCCCGCAATGATTCCCGAAACCCCCAACAAAGAGGTTGACATGGAAATGACTTGCAGACTTTCCCCATCAAAGAAAAGAAAGACTGATAAAAGTAGCTTTCCCAGCACGTGTGGACACATCAAGGATTGGCAATTGCTGCCAGACCAGAATGGAGTCCGTTCAGGACTATTATCATCAACTGTACGAGACCTTAAACAAACACAGCGGCTTAGATGAGCCCAACAACAGAGGAGACCAACCTGGCACCTGGGAGTGTCATCTGCGAAGGTGGTTTCTGAATGGATTGAGACCAGAGATTGCGCAAGCAGTGAGATGCAACTACAGCGAATGGAAGAATGGATGGCTGACTGCTATTTTAGCGCATACTCTGCACGCTGAAGAACAAAAAACGATGAAAAAGGAAAGGGTTAAAACAAAGACTGACAAAGAATTACAGTTGGCCTTAGTGCAAGCTGTGTCAAAACCCGGGAGTTATTCGGCTCCCCGATATCAACAGATGGGAGGGGGGAGAGGAAAAGGACGGGGCATAAGATCCTCAAGCTGGACTGCGCGATCTGTGGGACTGATGATCATGTAACCAGAAAGTGCAGTAAATGCAGACTGTGCAGACAATGTCCAGAGAACCAGAAAAAAATCAAGCAGACTGAAGCAAGAAAGATGGAGAGCAGGGAGGAGGGGTCCCGGGTGAGCAGTCAACAGCTACAGTGCAGGGAAGTGAACATCTTTTAATCACACACACACACATACACTGATGTAAACACTGCTTTCTGCAACGAAGAAAAAGCTTGCATTTCTTTATGTGTTTCTAATTTGACATACTTTTTTCTGCAATGAAGAAAAAGCTTGCGTTTGTTTGAGTGTTTCCGATTTGAATAATGAAATTTCTGATAACTGTACAATGATGTTTGAAAGTGAGGGGGTATTAGTTGAATTTTTAGCAGATTCTGGGGCAGCCAAATCTTGTATACAACCATGTGACTTGCCATGTCAACCGTCATTGACTAATGAAATAAACGAGTCCACTTTTGCATCAGGGCATAACATTTTTGAAAAATTCACTGTGCCCTTAAATTGTGAAACAGAGGGAGGCTGAGTGCTGAAACATGCATTCACTTATTCACTGGCGTGCCCTGTACCCATCATGGGTCGAGATTTATTATGCAAACTAAATTTAGTGAGACTCCTGGGGTGTCAGAGTGACAGAACAGGAGGAGCAATTTGCTGTCTGCAAGCTGAGCCAAAGTGGGCTTATGAATGGTGCATAAAAAAACAATGATTGGGCTCAGATGATGTGTGAATTGGCTAAGAATCAAACAAAGCCATTCAACACAGAAATTATGCTGCCTGACAATTTACATTGCACGTCACATGTTGCAGGAGGAAAAAAAGAGTGAAGAGTGAAACTTTGAGCTGTGATCAAATGTTTTGGACAGAAAGTGTGTGTGCGGTTTCAGTCAGCCTGACAGAAAAAACAGTTTCCGTTTTGTCTAGGGGTAGGAGAGTCTGTGCCTCACTTATCTGTTTCCAATGCCAGGGATCAGTCATGGTGTGAAGTAGGGAGATTTGTAAAGAAATTTGTTGACGCAACAGACTGGTGTGAGACAGGTGTTGGCGTGAAGCACAGAAAGAGTTTAGGGGCTTTTATGTCAGAATGCAAGTATGACATTAAAGTAGAAAAAATTGTGACCCCTATTGATAAAAGCACAAAAGAGAATCATTGCATGGCAAATATTTGCGCCTCACACATACACCATGCTTTGGCAGAGGTGCCTCCTAAATTGTGGGCAAAACACAAATATTGATGTGGGTTTGATCAAGGGATGTGAACTGGTTGTAATCACTCCAAAATCTGATTACAGGCTGTGTCAGTAACAGTATCCTCTGAAAGCAGAGGCAATACTGGGTATAAAACCAGTATTTGAGGCATTATTGGAAGAGGGTATAATAATGCCATGTAATGATTCTCCAGTGCACACTCCAATATTTAATGTGAAAAAGACAAGGGATAAGGGCCAACCTACAGAATGGTGTTTTATCTAAGATTTACAAGCAGTGAATGCAGCTGTCAGACAAAGGGCCCCATCAGTGCCAAATCCACACACAATCTTGTCACAAATTCAGCAAGATGCAACATTCTTTTCAGTGGTAGACTTGGCTAATGCATTTTTTTAGCATGCCACTGGACAAAAACAGTGGCTACTAGTTTGCATTTGAATTCAGTGGTAATGGTTATAAACTCTCACGCATAAGTCAGTGCTGCGATAGCCCTACAGGATGGGGAAGTGCTTCAAAGAATCTTAGAACCTTTGACCCTGAGAGCTGGAACTGCTTTATTACAATATGTTGAAGGTTTATTCGTTTCTTATTAGTAGAGATGAATACACGTGTGGCTGACACTGTCTCACTCTTGAAGCATCTAACTCAGGAGGGCCACAAGGTCAGCCTGCCAAAACTACAGTTTGTAAAACAAGTAACATTTTTGGGTCATGTCATAACACCCAACAGCAAGTCCCTATCTGACAAAAGAGTTCAGGCCATAAAAGATGTACCAAAACCAATCACAAAGAAACAAATGTTGTCATTTTTGGCAATGTGTTCATACTGCAGGACATTTATTCCTAATTATGCGATTCTCAGGCAGCCTCTGAGAGCCCTAACATTAGTCAAGGGGTTGAAGTCATGTGACAAAATTGAGTGGACAGAGGAGACGGAGGAGGCATTTTTGAACATGAAAGTTCAACTGACGCCGACTTTGGTTCTACCAGTACCAACCAAGCCTTTTGTTCAGATGGCGGATGAGAAAAATGGGTTTATGACTTCTGTTCTCTTGCAGCATCATGGAGACAGACTGCGACCTGTGGCCTATTTTTCAAGCAAGTTAGATCCAGCAGCAGCAGGTCTGCTGCACTGTCTGAGGGCGGTGGCGTCTGCTGAGAAGGCCACAATGGCGCCTATAAAATTTGTAGGGTACTCTGACCTGACGTTGATGGTGCCACATGCAGTGTCCATGATTCTGCAAGAAAAAAAAAAAAAACAAAAAACATTGCACTTATCGACGGCTCGTTGGTTACGATACCACTCTTGCTAGATATGCCGAATGTTACTGTGAAACACTGCACAACCTTGAATCCTGCCACCCTCCTTCCGACAGAGGAGGATGGGGAGGAGCATCACTGTTGTTTGACCGCGCTCAATCAAGTGTGTACGCCACGTCCAGATTTTGGACAGAGTGTACTTTGTTATATGAAAATAACCTTGATGTTTGTTCTTGCTTACAGAGCATGCAGACTTTTGCTTTAGGAGCAGAGAAAGACCAGTGGAAACAATCTGGATGTACAATGAATAATGCTGTTTGGATGAGCTGTGATGGCTAAGATGATGCATGGGTTGGACCAGAGATCTACAGCATTAGCAAAGGCTCTGTTAACTGACATTCAGCTAAAATACTATAAGAAAAAACTAACTGTCCAAGTGTTGTGAGGAAATGGGACTGATATGGGTTAAGGCGCTCCCAGTTGTTCTCATGGACATGAGAATGAGAAAGAGATCCAGGGTAAATCTGAGCCCATTTGAAATTCTCTTTGGTAGACCACCATTTATGGAAATGAAAGGGGGCAAACAACAGCTGCTATCAACAGAATTGAGTGAACATGACATGTTGAGTTACTGTAAGGAATTGTCCTCTCTGTTGTGTAATGTCTGTGTGCAGGTAAAAGCCGCCCAGGGAAAAGTTGCAGAAACCCCCGTGCATGACATTAAACCTGGTGACTTGTGGTGGTATAAGACCTGAGGAGAAAGATCTGGAAAGCAAAAAGGTGGCTCGGGCCATTAGAGGTGCTTCTGATTACCCACACGGCTGTGAAGGCAGCTGAAAGAACCATGTGGATTCATGCCAACCACTGCAGAAAAGTCCCATCTACACCCAGGAGGAGGAGCAGATGGAGTAAAGAGATTTGAGGCACATGTCAACTGAGTCCGGTTTAAACACAAAGTGCTTTTACCCACATGAAAATGGCCGTAAAAGAGCCTGAACAAGCAAACAATTAATGGATTCTTACTGGGCCTACCATGTATTTTTCAACTTGTATCCAGCTCAGTACAGAGACTGGTAAAAAACTGGTGTCTCCCATTAAATGGTTACATTTGATGTACATCCTAATAACATGTTTTTGAACATGGGTGAAGATGAGCTAATGGTAGTGGAAGTTACAGTGAAATGCATTCAATGACTTAATGAGACAATACTTTGTAGTCAAAAAATGAGGCATTTAGTTTTGACAGTTAGCCGATTTCATATCTATATCTATACATATATAATCTCTTTTGCTTGCAAGAAAACCAGGGCCTGTACCCACAAAAACAACCTTAGCATGTTTTCTCTTATTTCACAAATTTAATAGGGTGATCATTTACAGTGTTGGGGAAAGTTAATTTTAAAAGTAATGCATTACAATATTGAGTTACTCCCTAAAAAATTACGTTACTTAGTTACTTTTTATGGAAAGTAATGCATTACTTTACTTTTGTGTTACTTTTTAAATCTGGACAGGGTTTGCTTGTTTGTTTTTAATATAAAAAGTTCTATTTTTGGCAAATGTAAAAGACTTTTCACACCAAAAGCCTCAGGCTTTGAGAAAAGTAAATTCACGTCTGTACAGTAGACCGCAGAAGAATAAGAAAAAGTAAACTCTTCAGCAATAAAAAAAAAGGAAAACAAATGTTAGATTATCCTTTTTTTTTTGCTTATTAGTATGGTTGAATGGGATCATCGAAGGTCGGCAGCAAAGACATTGGTTAATAAAATGGGATTAAATGCATAAAGGATATTTTTATTATTTAACATGTTTAATTATTGCAGGTTTGCGTCATATTCTGAGTTGAATTTCACTATTTTTATTCATTTTGAGGAATACTGAATCTGTTTTTTGTGAGTGAGATGAATTAATGCATGTTTACATTTATTCTAGAACTAACATCTTACTCCCGATTTCCCTTAACATGGGGACAGGAGAACTTTTAATCAATAAATGGGAGAAAAGTAACTGATATTTTCGTCAATTCAAAAGTAATGCGTTACTTTAGTTACTTGGAAAAAGTAATAATATTGCGTAACTCACGTTACTTGTAATGCGTTATGCCCAACACTGGTCATTTATATGAAAATCAGAAATGAAGAGTATAAATGTGATGACTTAAATTTGTTTTGAGATTTGGAATTATAAGCAAGATTCATGTTTGGTATCTGTGAAGTGACTAAGGGTCTGACACATGCCAGGAATGCAATAACAGTGCTTATTTGTTTAGCCCAGCTTCCAGAGAACAAGTGTGATGTAATGACGTAAGTTTGCTTTATTATGATTAAAAAGGGGGGGATATATATATATATATATATATATATACATATGAAAAATATAGCATATGAACATACAACATATGACATATAACATGAAAAAAATATATATATAATCATGGTAGATGAGTAGGAGTTTTAGCATAGTAATGAATTTAGTGAGTAGTTATCAATGAATGATAAAAAGGAGGAAATTGTGGAAGAAAAATTCATTTTACTTAGCTTATGTGCTTATGGAATATTGTGTAAGTGTCTGCCTTATCTAAACCTGCTGTGAGGATGACGTAAGAGAGGCGTATCGCGACCCTCAGTATATAAAGGTTCCTTGGGATTATGACGTAGCAGAATGTATTTATCTGACTCTTACTATGTGTGGAAAGTTACAGGTTAGGAGATGTAACCTTGAAGGCTGGGGAAGAGATATAAGTTGGAGTGAGCCCTCCCTTCTTGGTCGCACTCTGCAGTAACCTGTGTTTCTGTATGACTGTCTGCAACGATCCCGTCCTCTGTGGTTCCCCCCGATCGCCACCAGAGGCCGCCATCACCGGAATACTAGTTCCCTTTGTTCACTTCATCTCCCATCAGCCCCGTACCTGACTCTGACCCCCCGGACTATCCCTTCCTGTCTAGCCCCTATAAATACTTCCGGGTTCCGCTACCTCATTGCGAAGTCTTGTTTTGCCCCGGCTGACATTTCTGAGCGTTTATCATTGTGTTGGATCATTGTGTTGGATTATTGTGGACTATTACTGGACTGTTACTCGTTATCTGAACATTGCTGCCTGCCTTTGTTACCCTCTGCTGTGTTTCACGGATTACTGTTACCCTGTCTGCTGCCTGCCCTGACCTTCTGCCTGCTTCACGACTCTGAGTATTGTCTTGCCTACGTTTGCTCTGCTATCTGTGTACCGACCCTGCCTGTTTGACCTCGCTCTTTAATAAATGCTGCAAATGGATCCCAGCTCTGTTGACCCATCATTACAGAAGACTTCGCCACAAATCGATCCAGCAGCAGTTTACCGATTGACTACGGAGGTCTCAGCTCAAGCTAACGTCCTAGCTAGTCCTAGCTAGTCTCACCAACAACAGCTCTCTCACCTGACCGCTCTCACGGAAGAGATGGTAAAGACGCTGCGTTCGCTGCAACTACCCACAGCCGAGGCGGTTCCGTCACCAGTCACGCTGCCGACTCAGTCCACTTCATCGGCTGCCCCCATAGCCAGCCCCCGACTGGCTTACCCGGATAAATTCGACGGCACGTCAGCCAAATGTAAGGGTTTCCTACTACAGTGCTTGTTGTTTGTTACCCAGCAACCTGCTTTGTATCCTACTGAGGAGAGCCGCATCGCTTTCGTCTGCTCTCTACTCACCGGCAGGGCATTGGATTGGGCTACGGCTGTGTGGGATCTGACTCACCCTACCTTTTCTTCCTTCAAAGAATTCCTTCGACGCTTCAAGGAGGTTTTCGACTACCCCGAAGGAGGAGAGGGCGCTGGTGAGCAACTTCAGACGCTGCGCCAGGGAAAAAGTACGGCGGCTGAGTTTGCTCTCACTTTCCGCACGCTAGCAGCACAAACTGGGTGGCCTGACGATCCGTTAAAGCTACACTTCCGCAAGGGGCTGAGTCACAAACTTCAAGCTGAGCTGGCCTGTCGGGACGAGGGAATATCCCTGGATGAACTTATCAACCTGGCCATCCGCATCGACAACCTTGTTCGCTCCAGAAGAACCGGCAAAAGTGTGCCACCATCAGTCCCTCCGACGACAGCTACTCCCGAGCCCGAGGCTATGCAGATAGCTCACACTCGCCTCACCGCGGAGGAGAGAGAACGCCGTCAACAGCTCAGTTTGTGTCTCTACTGTGGCAAACCAGGCCACATGAAGGCGTCCTGTCCTGCCAGACCCGCGCAACGCACGTCTACTGCGGTGAGTCAATATTCTGCCTCCTCTCAGACTGTTAAAACTCCCGTAACCATCACTTTGTCTGATAAGCGGATTAATACAATCGCTCTCATTGACTCGGGCGCAGCTGGGAACTTTATGGATTTGGATTTTGCCAAAGCTCACGATCTCACTCTAAAACCTTGCTCATCTCTGTTGTCAGTGGCAGCGCTAGATGGAAGACCGCTGGGTGCTGGTCGCGTACAATACATCACCAGCGATCTCCAGCTCACCACCGGCTTCCTGCATACTGAGAATCTCAGCTTTTACCTCATCCAAGCTCCCTCCCATCCCATCATCCTAGGACTCCCCTGGCTGAAACAACATGAACCACAGATCTCTTGGTCGGAGGGGGAGATCACGCAATGGTCAGATGGATGTTTCCCACAGTGTTTCCCCGCGCTTAATCACAAGACTGTGGACGTGGCCGCAGTCACAGTTGACTCACCCATTGCCGAAAACATTCCCTCTGTTTATCACGACCTGGCAGAGGCCTTCAGTAAGACTCAAGCCACCCAGTTACCTCCTCATCGGACCTCCGACTGTGCCATCGAACTGCTTCCAGGAACTACTCCTCCCAGGGGCAGGATCTTCCCTCTCTCTCAGCCAGAAACGGAGGCCATGAAAACCTATATCGAGGAAGAACTTGCCAAGGGATTCATCGTACCCTCTACCTCTCCAGCCTCGGCAGGGTTCTTCTTCGTAAAGAAGAAGGATGGCAGCTTGCGTCCATGCATTGACTTCAGAGCCCTCAACGACATCACGGTCAAGTACAGATATCCACTCCCTCTGGTTCCATCAGCTCTTGAACAACTACGCTCTGCCAAGTACTTCACCAAACTAGATCTACGCAATGCGTCCAACTTAATCCGCATCAGAGAGGGGGACGAGTGGAAAACTGCTTTCTCTACTACTACTGGCCACTATGAATACCGGGTTATGCCCTTCGGCCTGGTCAATAGTCCTTCCATTTTTCAATCCTTCATTAACGATGTTTTCCGAGACATGCTGGGCAGATGGGTCATCATCTACATGGACGATATTCTGGTTTTCTCTGATTCCCTCAAGTCACACATATCGCACGTCAGGAAGGTACTTCAGCGCCTAATCTCTCATCATCTGTTCGCCAAGGCTGAAAAATGTGAATTTCATCAGACTGCCACCACATTCCTGGGGTACGTGGTGAGTTCGGAGGGTGTGGCAATGGATGACAGCAAGGTGCAGGCAGTTCTGCGATGGCCTCAACCGTCCACGCTTAAGGAGTTACAGAGATTTCTGGGATTCTCTAACTTTTACAGGCGCTTTATTAGGAACTTCAGCTCGGTGGCGGCTCCTCTGACCTCTATGGTTAAGAGGGGAGTGAAGCGGCTGTCTTGGTCCCCAGCTGCTGTCCAGGCATTCAAATTGCTTAAGGAACGTTTCACTACTGCTCCCATACTCCACCATCCAGACCCCGAGCGCGAGTTCATTGTGGAGATCGACGCCTCTAGCACAGGAATCGGGGCTGTGCTATCCCAGCGTCACGGCGATCCTCCCAAACTCTACCCATGCGCCTTTTTCTCACGCAAATTATCTCAAGCAGAGCAGAACTACGATGTAGGCAATCGTGAGTTGTTGGCCATGAAAGCGTCTTTGGAGGAATGGCGCCACTGGCTCGAGGGAGCTAAATTTCCGTTCACCATTCTCACAGACCATCGCAACCTAGAGTATCTCCGTTCCGCCAAGAGACTCAACCACAGGCAGGCCAGGTGGGCGCTCTTCTTCACACGCTTTGACTTCTCTGTTACCTATCGGCCAGGATCCAAGAACACCAAGGTTGATCGCAACCAGTCCGACTGGAGTAAGTTTCTCTTCTGGGCCGAGTATGCCCAGAACTCAATTCGCAAACCTGCCACTGGACTCACACCCTTCCAATGTGTGCTGGGCTTTCAACCGCCCCTCTTCCCATGGTCAGGAGACCCTTCTGACCTGCCCACTGTCAACACGTGGATGCAGAGGAGCGAGGCCACGTGGAATGTGGCCCACACGCACTTACAAGTTGCCATACGAAGACAAAAAAGGTGTGCTGATCTCCATCGCCGTCCTGGTCCAGAGTTTGCTCCTGGTTCATGGGTCTGGCTCTCCACAAGAGATCTCCGTCTCAGGCTCCCATGTCGCAAGCTCAGTCCCAGGTACGTGGGTCCTTTTAAGGTTTTAAGACAGATTACACCAGTTTCTTACCGTTTAGCCCTGCCTTCAGAATACCGTATCTCACCCACCTTTCATGTGTCTCTGCTCAAGGCTGCTGGTGCTCCGAGAGGGGCGGACGACCTAGACGAGGACCGGGAGCAGGGACCCCCTCCTTTGATCATCGACGATGAGGAGGCGTACCGGGTCAACGAGATCCTCAACTCACGACGCCGGGGTGGGGTACTTCAATACCTAGTGGACTGGGAGGGGTACAGCCCCGAGGAGAGATCTTGGGTCAACGCCAAGGACATCTTAGACCCCTCTCTGACTGCCGAGTTCCATCACAATCACCCGGACAGGCCGGCCCCTCGTCCTCGTGGAAGACCCCGGCGTCAACTGCCTCCTCACGTCAGGAGCCGTTCGCAGGGAGGGGGCTCTGTAACGATCCCGTCCTCTGTGGTTCCCCCCGATCGCCACCAGAGGCCGCCATCACCGGAATACTAGTTCCCTTTGTTCACTTCATCTCCCATCAGCCCCGTACCTGACTCTGACCCCCCGGACTATCCCTTCCTGTCTAGCCCCTATAAATACTTCCGGGTTCCGCTACCTCATTGCGAAGTCTTGTTTTGCCCCGGCTGACATTTCTGAGCGTTTATCATTGTGTTGGATTATTGTGGACTATTACTGGACTGTTACTCGTTATCTGAACCTTGCTGCCTGCCTTTGTTACCCTCTGCTGTGTTTCACGGATTACTGTTACCCTGTCTACTGCCTGCCCTGACCTTCTGCCTGCTTCACGACTCTGAGTATTGTCTTGCCTACGTTTGCTCTGCTATCTGTGTACCGACCCTGCCTGTTTGACCTCGCTCTTTAATAAATGCTGCAAATGGATCCCAGCTCTGTTGACCCATCATTACACTGACCTTCTTTACAAAGAATAAATTTATAAAAGCCATTTGACTGAGTTTGTCTCTTACTTTGGTGAGAGTCGGTTTTATTTTGCCACAACAGAGGCGGATTCTGCAAAATGTGCCTCCTCGTCTGGAACTTTTTTTTTAGATCAGCTGGGGGGGTTTCCTCCAAATTCTTGCAGATTTTACATGAAGCAGAATTTAGCTCTAAAAGTCAGTAAAACTTTCACATACACAACAATGAATACATATACAACAATAGTTTAACAGTATTTTTTATAATTAATTTTTATAATAAATTTTGTGTTAGTAAAATCTAATCTAATCTAATCTTGTTAGTAAAAGATAATATGGAAATATGTTAATTGTCTAAGGTTATGGGTGGCTCTTATATAAACCTTAAATATAAATATAATATAAATAAATATTAAATATAATATAAATATTAAATCTTAAATAGATGCAAAATAATAAACGTATTTAGGGATAGTAAAGACCCATTTCCATCAGCACAAACATAAAATGTTTGAAAGGTTTGTGAAAATTAATATATTATAAAAATATATATTAGAGGACATTAAACATATTTGTTAAATATAGTTTAATTTATATGTTATGTTGTGTAATGTGTTTTTGTCAGGACTTAGAATACTGTTTTGATCTGGCTACTGTTTACTATTTTTCATAGTGTGATTTTCAGTGTTGGGGGTAATGTATTACAAGACGTACTTTTCAAATAAGTAACACCAGTTACTTTGTTTTACCATTCATTCACTATAAGTCTCCTTATTGAGATAAAATCTGAGAGAAATCGGAAGTACAGAGGCGTTGTGTGCGCTATGTAAACATGATGCTACTGTAATTCTAGACTAAACACCCATTAATTCGTCTCCCTCACAAAATAAAAAAAAAAAACAGATTCAGTATTCATCAAAATGAATAAAACCAGTGAAATGCAAAGTCAGAATATGACGCAAACCTGTAGTAATTAAATATGTTAAATAACACAAATGTATTTAATCCCATTTTATTAATCAGTGTGACATTTGATGATCCAGTTCAACCATATTAATAAGCAAAAATGACTTAAGATATAACATTTGAGCTTTATTGTTATTTGTTTGTTTGTTTGTTTTTTATTGCTGAAGAGTGTTGAACCTTCTTCTCCTGTGTTCTACTGTACAGACATTCATTTACTTTTCCTTCAGCCTGAGGCTTATTCATTTCACTTTTTAGGGTGAAAGGGGTTTTACATTTGCTAAAATAACTGTTTACATTAAAAACAAACAAGCAAGCCCTGCCCAGATTTAAAAAGTAACACATTACTTTCCATAAAAAGTAACTAAGTAACGTAATGTGTTACTTTTTTAGTGTGTAACACAATATTGTAATACATTACTTTTAGAAGTAACTTTCCTAACATTTTTGGTGAATTGTGTTAAAACCAGTTAGAAAATACAAAAATCAAAATCATTAAAAAATATCATAATAATATAACTGGCAAAAATGTAATTTATAGATTTATTTATTTGATAATTTCATAACTTAATTTATAGATATAATGTAATATAATATAATACAATATAATATAATATAATATAATGTAATATATAATAATAAGATTTCAATCATATTTTGATCAGTGAACTAGGAAATGTTCCTGGTTTCCTTTTTCAGAAATATGGTCACCTTATCCTATTGTTGTGTTTTATTATTGTACGTGTACTATGAATTCAGCACATACTTCGCCTGTAATTTCGTCGGAGTTCAGTATGTTCAGCAGCTCCCATTGTAACCTCAAGCTTTCCATTCAAATCCAGGGACCGCTGAGTTCATTATTCCCTCCAGCGTTTGTTCCGTATTATGACCCCGTAAACTGAGTCACATCCATTTTATCCCTCATTCATCATCTTTCGCAGTAATGGGAGGCAGTGTACAGTGCAGTACTGCAGTACATACTGCGCGCAGTGTGCAGTGCGGGGCGGGGCGGGGCCAGTGTGCGGTGACGTCAGAAAGGTCGTGGGTGAGAGGTGATCGGGACACATCTTGTTGTCTTTGTAAGAGTGGAGCTCGATCACGCAGCCGTGTCTTCCCTCTTCCCCGAATCCTCTCAAAACTCCCTCCCGAACCTCCCGAACCTCCCCCTCTTACCCTCCGGACCCTCGAACCCTCTCCCCTTCCCGGAGCGCGCGTCAGGTGAGACTTTACCGCGTTTCACGCGTTCATGAGCGCGAGGGCCCTGCAGGCCGCGGGTGTGCGCGCTAGCGCTAGTGCTAATCACCGTTCGCTCTTCTCCTGCGATCTTAGTTGATATTTCAATGCTAAGCACAGCATGCGTCGCTTAAATCGTCAAACAAACGCCGTGAAAACAGCCGAAACCGGTTTATTCCGTGTAAAGAGCGGTCCGCCGTTACTACGCTCTGTTACGCAGCTAGTAAACACACGAGCTAAAGCAGCTTTGCCACAGATTCACAGCCCGATGTGTTAAATGTCATATTTACATAAATAATCCGCTGATTTAAAACAGTGCTTGTTTGAATAACCTGGATTAGCTTCGTATTTATACGAATGGTCTGCTGGTTAAAATCAATGTTTATGTTTTTCTGAATTCATGTTTTCGGGATAAGCTGCAGATGAAAATGTGCCCTGCAAAACAGCGCCAATGAATGGCATGTTTACACTCCACTGTTTCCCTTCAGTCAGCCATTGCGTGTGTTTTTAATCGGATTCATTCAACCTGTATATGTACTGTGGTGTTACCATGGGATTTTTGAACGGTTCCATGGTTTTCTTTGAAGTACAGAGTAGATCTTCTGCAGTTTGACTGTGCTTCCCATTGACTGACATAGAGCTGCGCTGTGCTCTGCTATGATGTTGTGTTATTTTGCTAGAGGAGTGAACGGGTGTTTGTGTGTTGTTGACAGGTTGATCATCTGTGACCAAAGATCCAGAGCTCGACTCATTGATCATCATGGACTCTGGTGTGATTGAAGGAGGACTCAACGTCACACTCACCATCAGACTGCTCATGCATGGCAAAGAAGTGGGCAGCATCATCGGAAAGGTGAGTTTCAAACAGTGGTGCACAGTAACAAAATATTTGTACTTTGTTACTGTACTTCAGAGGATTTGTATTTTTTTCTGTACTACATTCCAAAGTGTAATGTAACCTTTACTCCTTTACATCTCATAAGAACATAACTGTATATTGTATTTGTAGCAGACATATTTAGCTATGCAAATTTATTTTATTTTATTTTTTTAGATGTAATTTTTTTGGCATTTTTAGCCTTTACTATGATAAAACAGATCAGAATGGACAGGAAACGAAGTGGGAGAGAGGTAGGGGGCGGGGGTGGGATCGGGAAAGGTCCTCGAGTCAGGATTCGAATATGGTACGTCCGTAGCAAATGGCACTATGTGCCGGCGCACTGCCCACAAGGGTATCGCGCCGATGTAAATATATTTTGAAATGGGGAAAAAAATTTATTTTACTTGTTTGTGCAGTTGAGTTCTCAGTCACATTAGTGTATTCAGGTTCAGTGTTAAGTTGTATAGTGTATAATAAGTAGGGATGTGACGAGATCTCCTGGCACGAGATCTCGTTACGATATCCTGGTAAAACATTTTGCAGTGTTTACATTAGAGCTGCACGATTCATCCTTAAAATATGGAGATCTCGATTCAAACACCCACGCGATCTGAATGGCAACGCTGTAGCTATGTCTATTAGGACTGTTTCAGTGTCAGTGGAGCATGAGAAGCACGTTTTGTCGCTGCCCATGTTAATGAATCAGAGGGTCGGGGTAAATGTGAACGCAGAAAGAGCAACACAAACAGTCTTTTCAACCACACTGTAATCATTATTTCTGTGTTACAGACATTTAAATAATAGAAGTACTGGGATAAAAGTTTATAGGTTGTGTGTAAACACTCTGTCTACAGTAGCAATCAAAACGAAAGTATCTTAACACGTGTATGTATAGTAACGCTTATCCGCTTCCGCCAGGAGGTGGCGACAACTCTCGTTTTAAAAAAGTATGTCATTGAATCGTTCATTCAAGAGATTTCAATAGTGAAACATATCTTAATGAAGTAAGACACTGACTCCTTCATTGAATGTTTTTTTAATGAATATATGTATTTAAAAGACTTAAGCAATGAACAGTTTGTCAGAACCACTAGTAAATTACGATATTATGTTTAGTTTTCTAATCTTTTTTTCTCCAGAATCGTGAGATAATCATGGTCTCCAATTTATTAAAAAACAACTGGGATTCTCAGTTAATCCAGAATCGTGAAGCTCTTGTTTAAATGTTGTTTATTTCTGCATATAATTCATTAAAATGGAAGTTTAATTTCATAAAGTTCAAAGTGCACCTACATTTTTTTGCATTTTGTCTTTTTCAGTTGAATAAAAGACTATTTTCCCTATATATTTCTTCATTGAGGTTTTCTTAAGAAAAGTTTAAAAATCTCATCTCATCTCGTCTCGTTCTCGTGAACCCAGTCTCGTGTCTCGTCTCGTCTCGTGGGATAAGTGTCTTGTCACACCCCTAATAATAAGTTTTAGTAATAAAAACACATTTGCTTATTTGCAGATCAAAACATGTTAAATGTCTGCAATAATTATTCTTATTATTGCTGATTTAATGAATAGCCTGACTAGTGCTGGTTAGAATAAATTAACCTCCAGTACTTTTTTTTTTTTTTTAACTTAACTGCTCAAATATTTTTTTTACTAATATTTATATAGCTTTAATAATATTTTTACTGCAATATAGTTTTATCTGGGTATCTGTAGTTTTGACTCAAGTACCTGACTTTTGTAATTCGACCATCACTGATGATAAAAATTATATGGATGAATCTCCACCCCTCATACATCAAAATTTTACGACATCTGTGAGGCTTTACATGGTTTTCTTTGAACTCGAGGGATATGTCAAATAAAATCTTGATATTTGAGTGTTTATATACATGAGTAGCAAAACAACTGTGTTTGACGCCACAGAAATGGAAAGCGTGCGACCAGTGGCATGTTGTGTCACAGCCAGTTACAGCAACAAGTCTGACTGATGCAGTCGAGATGCCTTTTAACACGTCACTTTATCATCTCAGTTAGGACACAATGTAATGTGTGAAAGAGCCAATGTATTTCATGTGATTAAATAGGAAAACATGTTTTTGTTGTGATAGTGTTTGCTGTAGTGTTTAAAAGCAAAAGCTTGTTGTATACTGGTGTAATACAGTGAATTACAGCACTCAGAAACAAGGAAGATGTTCTTTTAAATATTCAACGTTATTTAACATTAAGCTAAACGTTTTCAAACGTACAGTGTACACTACAGTTTCCGTGCTCACAGCATCCCAAACACAAATAATTTATATATATATATGTTTTCATTGTCTGGCTATCTGGGATTTCAGTATGGAGTTAAAGGGGAGCATTATAAATGTTTTTGATAGTATTAGATTACATTGTGAGTGTATATTAGCACCGTTTGTTGTTTTCTCGTGGCATCTGAGTGTTTGGACATGGAAGCGGTGAAGCATGTTGTCAGACTTAACAAGCGAATATGGCTCACACCTGATATATGGAAATTAAATGTTATATAAGTTTTCTGGGGGGAAAATTATGAATGAAGTTTACTTAATGACAGCAGTAGTTCTTCCATCAGTGTCCTCAGGGGTACAGTAGCTGTAAAGCAATAATTCACCCAAAAATTAAAGTTCTGTCATCATTTACTCAAGTCGTTCCAAACCTGTAGGTGTTTCTTTCTTCTATTGAACACAAAAATATTAGAATGTTGGTAAACTAATAGTTGCTGGAGGCCATTGACTAACATTATTATTATGTTATTTATTTATTATTATTTTTTTTTTATTTAAAACCATGCTATTTAAGTAATTGGGGACCAGCGACTGTTTTGAGCTAAATACTAGTTGCCTAAAAGGCATCACACTAGCTTTTTCATGTGAATTTGCCAGCTCTCATGTGAGCTGGTACTTTCATACATTCATACATGAAGTGTGTTCGTCATGAGTGTAATAACAGAACAATAATAGCTGCTTGTGATGATGAGTGAAAATATCCTTAAAAAGGGTTTTAATCCATTTAGTTTCAGAATTTTTGGGTAAAATTAATTTTCAAAGTCTCCAGTTTCTATTTTTTATTTTTTTTTCTAACTCCAACATGGTGTTCATGAAAAATGACATTAGAAGTTGGTATGGCATTAAAAAAAACAAACAATCCATGCAGGCACTCTACGTTGACACCTCACTGCACGTGTGTCCTTCATATTTAGTTAACTTCATATTTAGATTTATTCTTTCATGTAAATTTATCATTTAATGTTTTAAATATTTTTCTGTTGTTGTTGTGTTTTTTTTTTTTGTTTAAATAATCAAATTGCAAATTTGGAATCAGGCTGCCTTAGATGATTGTGTTGGCACATTGAAAATTATCCGTAGCACCACCTAGTGGCCAACCAGAACTAATACTGGTCTAACTGGTTTTATTATATGAATGCACCCTTGATCCCTGCCAGCTTTTTTGGGAAGGGGAAAAAAGTTGCCAGCCACTGCCAGAGTTTATAATTTTCACAATTTCAGGGCCCCCAGAATATTTTGTTGTATGAATATCTGAACATGCAATACATCATAATAAAGAGCAGACCCTCTACTTTTAAACCAAAAACAGCGTGTTCTAGCTTCAAGCATTCTTTTTTTTGTTTGTTTTTTTTTTTTTTTGTTTTTTTAAATCAACACTTGATGTAGCAAAGTTTCTTTAAAAAAAAAAAAAAAGCTAAATTTTGAGTAAAGAAGCTGTTTTCATCAAATGCTACATCTGGATCATATTCAATATGATGATCACTGCAAAGGTGCAGTAGATGGCTTCCATCCATACTACCAAAGCTTCACAGTCCTTTACCACTTTCTGAATCACCATTTCACTCAGTAACATTAGGAAGTTTTCACTTATATGCTGTATATTGTGAATAGTCACATTATTTTTTTAAATGCATCTGCTTACATATGAAGAGTTCAGATGCAAAACCAGCTAAAAGCCATCTCGGTCAAAAATGAGATAATGATACTGAGTGAATGCTCCTGACATATACGTCCATCAAATACTTTTACTTCAGAGTCGCTGAATTCCAGCCTCAGACCAATCAGAAGTGCCAGTACTTACATAGAAACCTATACAAAGTAGCCAGAAAGAAATGATAATTTTAAAGAAAAAAAACATCAGATGGATTAAGAGGCTTTTGCATCTGAACTCATTTAGATCGCTAAACTCCAGCCACTCTTTGTGCATGGTTGCCAGATTGCAAAATAAGCAAAGCACCGGGCAGAAAATATCCTTGTAACAGAATTTCTGATTCAGGGATTTGAGCCTCTGATATCTGGCAACCGCACACATAAAAGCTCGTGTAGTAGAGGCATGTACAGCAGTCCGCAATAATATTTTAATTTTTTTTTTTTTGATGAAAATAGAGATTTTGGTAAAGTTTTAATCTCATCTTTGCGACATGTGACTTTTGTTGATATAGTCATTCTTATAGTTTATTGGCCTTATTGTTGTCTCATTTTAGCTCGTCAGTTAACCTTTTTTTGTCACAGTTTTCGTTAACAATTAACACTATACATATGATTTGTAATAGCGCCCTCAAGTGCGTAACAGAAAACATGAAAAATCAGAAAATCTTGTCTTTTATAAGAAAATGCATCCCTGCCAAAGACAAGAACTCGTGGCAGGGAGTTGATATGCATTATATATTTACTAAAATGCATGCATCTTTGTATCTTTCAGAAAGGTGAATCGGTGAAGAAGATGCGAGAGGAGGTGAGAACTGAAGCGTGTCTGTAGCTGTAATGTAATGTAATGTAATGGTCGTCTTCATGTATTTTAGCGGTCATCTTTCGAGCCTCTTGTTGTTGTCTGTGCAGAGCGGCGCTCGGATCAACATTTCTGAAGGGAACTGCCCCGAACGCATCATCACCCTCGCAGGCCCCACCACCGCCATCTTCAAAGCCTTCTCCATGATCATTGAGAAACTAGAAGAGGTACAAACGGCTTTTACTAACTTGGCGATTCTGTTTACTTCTCTAATGAGTTATTCACTGTAAGCTCAGAAACATGTAGTGCAGTCTGATTTCATATCTTGAGAAAAAGATTTATAAACGACATAAGTACTTGCAATGCTGAACGTTGTTCCTCGGGTGACGCTTTCAGGGTTCCTGCAGGTTTTAAGAAGTTTTAATGTTTTAAAACCTCTGTGAAGAATTAAAAATTTGTCAGTTTGAATGTAATATTACCATTCACCAGTTCAGTGGGTTCAACTTAGTGGAAACAAATGTAAATGGAAACCATGTTTGATTATTGTAAATACGGATTCCTTCTCTTCTATTTTAGAACTATTGAATACAGCATCTATTATGTGGTTTATTTCTAAGGCTTAATTTTTGTTTGTTCAGGGTCTAAGTTGTTTGAAATGATTATGTTTGATTTCTAAAAGAAACTGAGCAACTATGGTGTCGGTGTGATAAAGTGTAAATGTTCACGTCCACCAGGACATCAGCAGCTCCATGTCCAACAGCACGGCCACTTCGAAGCCTCCGGTCACGCTGCGGATCGTGGTGCCGGCCAGTCAGTGCGGTTCGCTCATCGGCAAGGGCGGCTGCAAGATCAAAGAGATCAGGGAGGTGAGCGGCAAAGACTTTGTGTTTGACTTAAGTTTTATGATGTAACAGAAAATGAAGAGCTTTCTTCATTGGTGAAGATGACTGTTAAACTGGATTACTGTCTGTAGTCGACAGGAGCTCAGGTACAGGTGGCTGGAGACATGCTGCCTAACTCTACTGAGAGAGCCATTACTATCGCTGGGACCCCGCTGTCCATCATCGAGTGTGTCAAACAGATCTGTGTGGTCATGCTGGAGGTAAAACTTTTTGAGCTCCTTATGTTTAATCAGTCATTTAGTGCACTGCAAGTTCATGCTCATCTGCATACATGTTTGTCGTCCACCTCAACATTCAATCAGGAACCGATACATAGAACCAGGACTATTTTATTGATCTATCACTCCTATGTTTCAGTCGCCTCCCAAAGGTGTGACCATCCCTTACCGACCCAACCCTCAGGATGCCTGTTTGCAGGAGGACAGGTGAGTGTTAATGCCACCTGCAGCTGTAGTATATATGTGACCCTGGAGCACAAAACCAGTCATAAGTAGCACAATTGTATTTGTAGCAATAGCCAAAATACATTGTATGGGTCAAAATTATCGATTTTTCTTTATGTCAAAACCATTAGGATATTAAGTAAAGATCATGTTCCATATTTTGTAAATTTTCTACCGTTGGTCCAGGGTCACACGTGTGTGTGTGTGGTTGAATGATGTGTTTTTAATCTAAAATCGTGTTTTGCAGGCATATGCGGTGCAGGGACAACATGCCATTCCTCAGCCTGATGTAAGAAACAGTTTGTGTTTTTTCTCAATTCTTTGCAACACAAAAGGGGTTTGAACCTATTAGAGCACTTACAAAATTAGTTTTGACTGTCAAATATCTTTTTTTTTTTTTTTTGTCTTCGCAGCTCACTAAACTCCACCAGTTGGCAATGCAGCAGAGTCCGTTTCCTTTGGCCCCCAGTAGCCAAGGGTTCACTGGTAAATCCCCTCTTTCAGACACTATTACTCTGCATCTGATCTTTTCGTTTGCTGATGGAGTTGATTGTGTTGTTCTTCTGCAGCTGGTATGGACGCTACTGCACAGACAGGCTCTCATGAACTGACCATTCCAAATGATGTGAGTTTGCTTTCATTTTTACATTTTTCATTTTCAACAGGAGTGGAAAATCTGATGCTGTTTGGATGTACATGACCGTATTAGTGCTGCATGTAAAGGGACAGGAAAGTATTAAAAATATGGTGTTCAGATGTGTCTTAATTACATTTTACAAATGTAGGCACTTAGTATTAGTTTTTGCTGTGATATTGAAATTCGTGTTGAGAATTGTGAAATTTTACTGCTATCTAAAATTGTGGTATCCTAGCAAAAATAATGACGCTACCATTCCCAAGTTTGGACTTTTTCAGCTTATTTTTTTTTTTTTTTAGTACTTTCATTCAATAAGCAGCATTACATTTGATCAAAAGTGATAGTAAAGACATTTATAATGTTACAAATGATTTTGTAACTCCAGTGCTATATGCCATTCTTTTGTATGGCGACTGGGAAGGGACATGTTTGGTTCAGTTTGTTTTGTCGTGGCTGTGACATAGTAAGTTGTGGCAACATTATAGTGCTTCGAGGCTGCAACACACATACTGTCACTGATTATATTGTTAATTGAGTAATCTGCCAATTATCTTGTCTGTTAGTGGAAAAACTTCATATGTGTGCCATAAACATCAGGCTCTGTAACAGAACAGAATATGCTGTAACAGGAATAAACTGGGTAATACGCATTACTATAATATTTAATATGCATTGACTAGTTATATTATTAAACAAGTATGCAGATTAATGATTGTTAAATTCTTCATTATAATCTGCAGAGGGTGCCAACATCATTAAAATGGTTATGTGTTACTGCATAATATTGCTACAAGATAATTTTTAAATCTGGTCAAACTATGTGTAATTTGAATGCTTCAGTCACTCAATATTAAAAATTTCACCAAGGTTTTTTAAAATACAACAGTAATTATAATTCTTTATGTGTGAGTAATCAGTGAAACAGCACAAGTTATGAAATCACAATTAATACTAATCCACGCGTTTGGATAAATAGCGATGTGGTAACATGAAATTCACAAGTTCAGAAATAATTGTCATTTCTGTCTAATTTTGATTTGTGTGCTCTGGCTGGCACTTGGTAGTGGAAAAACAATGCAGTGTGAATTTATACATAAACCTATTCAAGCTTCTTTTTTTTTTTACAGTACACATCGTAGACGTAACTTCTGCTTAAAATGAGTTTGCAAGTCAAGATTAGAAAAAATGAAGTAAATCTAATAGTGAACTCAGCGTACCGTGTCTGGCAGTGGATCTGTGAAAGCAGGATGTCACCTTTTTATTTGCTGGAGCAATAAAATATGCTGTTGTGGCATTCATTTCTGAAATAATGACAGACAACAGCATTGTTTTTTTTTTAGATTTAATGTACAGTGCTCCCACAGAGTTAATAGATTTGGTCTTTTATTGGACACACCCACATTTTTTTGTTTGTGTGGTGTTTTTTGTTTTGTTTTGTTTTGTTTTGTTTTGTTTTGTTTTTAAATCAGGTACTCTTATTTGCTTGAAATTGTGACAGGCCTACACCACATGTAAATTTGTGGGAACATGATAATGTTGTGGCTACAAGATAATTTTGTTAAGATAACAACATCCGTACGTTGTGGTCATGTAATGTGAAGTTGTTGAGGGCATATCCTTTTCTTGAAGTTTTAGGGCTGTTTCCACAACACAGTTTCCCCAGCATTAATAATAATAATAATAATAATAATAATAATAGTATCTTGAGTAGCAAATCAGCATATTAGGCACTGAAGACTGAAGTGTAATGGTTGCTGAAAATTCAGCGTCACAGGAAGAAATGACATTTTACAATCCATTCCAATAGAGAAGTTATTTGAAGTGGTCATAATGTTTGACAATCTTACTGTTTTTGCTGACAGTTGATTGGCTGCATCATCGGCCGTCAAGGTGCCAAGATCAATGAGATTCGTCAGATGTCAGGGGCACAGATCAAGATCGCCAATCCAGTGGAGGGCTCGACCGACCGACAGGTCACCATCACCGGCTCACCCGCCAGCATCAGTCTGGCCGAGTACCTAATCAACGCACGGTAACGAATCTCGCTCTCCTACTGAAGCAGCTCTGTGTGTGCTGTGCGATTAGCAGTTCTGCTAGATTGTAGGCTTCTGGTCCACGTTTCTGTTTGTTGATTTTTGTCTCCACTGACTTTGTACACCCGTAAAGACACCCGTCTTCTCTTGCGTTTTCAGACTCTCGTCTGAGGCAACAGGAATGGCCGCGAACTGATGCTCTCCGCCTCCCCACCGCCCCTTTTCTCCTCCTCCATCACATTTACGCTCTCTAAGTGCAAAAGGAAACCAAGTATTTTCAACCTATCTTTCCTTTCACCCACCCCAAGCTATGCTTCATGGATATACACAAGTATTTTATTTATTTATTTCATGAAAATGTTTTTAAAATCCCTTTGCGTACAGTTTTTAATGTCTTTTTTTTTCTTTGCATATTTTGTCAGTTAACATTACCGTATGGAAGTGACAGTGGAGAAAGTGGAAAAATCTGAAAACACATAAATGTTTTTTGTTATCTCAGATTTTTCTTATAAAAACAGAAAAAAATAAAAAAGAGAGCAACTACAAATGATAGATTGACCGCTTTCCCTGTATCAAACATTTATTTATTTTAATTTAACTCTAGGAAGTTACAGATTTTAAAATCCTAGAAATGAGCTTTAGAGAATAAGCTCTGTTTTCTGCATCAGATCGATTTGAATCTGTGTGGTGTTTCAGGTGACTTGTTTTTTTTTTTTTTGTTGTTTTTTTGGACGTTTGAATATTTGTCATTCCTCAATATTTGTCTTTTTTTTTTTTCTCTTCTTTATCCTGAAGTTGGAGATTTTGTTAGAGGGAGGGATGGGAGATGTTGCAGTTTCTGCATAAATGACATTACTGGTATAATAATGAGTTGAAAATATTTCTTTTAGAGAGAATATTTTTTTTAACCTTGTGGTGTAGAGCCCAGACTGGAGGATTCCCAATTGACATTTATATGATGATGCGACTGAGTTACTGATCAATTACATGACTAGAAGGAACTTTCTAGAATTAACACTAGTTTCCTCTCTACTCTGCTTGAGTAATAGTTATGTTTTCTATTTTATTATTATTATTTTTTTCTATTTTTTTTGTTTTGTTTTGTTTTCTTGCAGGAGGAAGGAAAACCTAAAACCTTTTTGTGCACGTTTTCAGAATATTGTAGATTTGGAGTGCAGCTGGAATGAAGAATTAAACATGCAAATTAAAACATGAAATGCTGAAACTATTGTATGGTATTGTGTGTGGTGTTTTTTTTTTTTTTTTTTTTTTTTTTTAAAGTTTATTTACTACTCATTTATTTTTTTTAGGGCCTGAGCACCAGTGGTGTGAGGACCCTATTGGAATTGCTCTGTTTCTTCTCCAAAATAAATAGCGTTTTTGAGGGCCTAAACACGCTCCAACTTATGAAACACTGCACACGCCCCAGAAGTGTAAATTTACATCTGATATGGGTTTCAGAAGTGGGTGTGGCAAAATGGCTCGATAGCGCCCCTATAAAATTTCAACAAAGTGCCCTTCAAGATGTTTCACATACATGTATGAGATTCGGTAGACGCATGCAACACAAATACCTACAAGAAAGTACAATGTCCGAAACCCAACAGGAAGTCTGTTGTTTTGAATTTTCTCAGCAATATTTAAATTAACTCATAGAGATTTAGTCAAATCAACACAAAATTTGTTGAGCCATTTGTGACATTAAATTGACCGTTCTCAAAACCCGCCCACCCTTAGTTACTGTTGCCATCTCTGACAAAAAAATGAAACTTTCACACTACACGTTCTCTCACAGTGAAAAATACATCGCGAAGCAAAGGGGAAACTGACCATACACAGACAGACAAGCCAGAGTAGGTTACTTCTGGTATGAAACAAGATCTCAGGACTCTCATCTTTCAAATTTTGTCGTTTTTAAAGAAATATAAACAATACAGTTTTGTGGCTCTGTGTGTCGTGACAGATCGCTGTAAGAATTATAATTACTGTTGTATTTTAAAAAACCTTGTTAAAATTTTTAATGTTGAGTGAGGCGTTCATAGTGTTATTGCTAAAACTCCAGAGGTTTGTTCAGAGTGCACACTCTCAGACTGAGTTATGACTGAAAATTCTCTCATCATTGTGAACGAAGTGCAGGTACAGGGTAAGTAATAGATTAATTTGACAGTGCAGACAGCATCTGTGGTTATAACTGGAGTTCTTGCTTAAATGTGTGCTAGATCTAAATTATGGAACGCTTCAGCATTCATAAGCAATCTCTTTTTGGTTTATGTGGTTATTGGTAATTGGCATAGCTGGTTTAAATTCTTACTAAATTTTCATATCTGAAAAGTTTGTCTCTGAAGTTAATTTTGCCAGGTGGTAGTGGCAGTGGTACTGGACACTTTGATTTACTTATTTTAACATTGTTGCATCCCATTTATTTGTTAATCTGTTGCTAGACGCATGATTTTATCTAAGCACTTCACTGGTGTGTAAGCATTTAAAAATATTTTAAAAACTTTATTTTGTATTAAACCACAGGGCTTGTCATTAGTTTTTTTTTTATATAAGATATGCTGTGGCAAATTTAAATATGGATTTTTGCTCCAATCCAGTGGTGTACTGCACATCTGTGAGGCCCCTGGGGCCCCTCCCACCAGCAGTGATGTCATGTAGCAACATTTATTGTGCACCTGCTGCAACATACTACAGAGTCTGACTCTGCTATGTACATACCTGGTTTAAGTAATGAATGTGGTGAATTATAATTGTAATGATGCATTTGATGTTATTACTGAATAATGTGAAAAATGTGTGCAGTGGTACATTGATATCACTTTTTTTGGCCGACTGAAATCAATAAATAAATAAATATTCAGTCTATGAACATGGAAGCAATAAAAGTGCAGCTGCTTCGATTTGTTAAATTTAGCGATAGCAGGAGGATCATTCAGAAATAACTCAAACGTCTGTCATAGGCCCCGGCTACATATTTTATTTAACAGTTGGCGCAATAAAATTTGTGATGGCCAAAGGCCAGTTCAAACACTGGCCCACATGAGCATTCTCAATACTTTGAAGAGCTAAACGGACGGTCTTTCTTGTAGGGCTGGGCCATATGGGCAATTTTTCCTTAAAATAAACATCTTAATATAGAAATTAATTTATTAGTTTCTGCATGTTCTAAAGAGTGATACTGTTTCAAGTCACGAACCAGGTTTGTGTTGCCTGACTTTGATGATGCTTGATGAGTTTAAAGTGTAGGCTGCAATATTAATAATATTAGTAATATTACTAAAATGCACATTTGACAGTAGCTTGAGCTAGGATGCAGATGTAAATTTATATTCATTATCAAAAAGAGAAATATCTGCAGAAATTTTAACCTCGTTTTTATATGGTGAAATTGAATTATTCTGACAGTTTGAGTATTAAAATTAACCGTTGATCTTCGTACATTTAGATCATGAGAACCACAGTTAAAACCACAAATATTGCCATAGTAAAAATAATACCATGGTAAAATGTAACTATATGGTTTCTGGGTATTTGTATAAAAAACAGTAGTCTAAATCACTGATCTATGTAATGACTATAATGTCCTCTATTATACAGTAGTCAACATTTGAAGTGGATCAGAAAAGTTCATCAAAGTTGTCCTAAGACAAGAACGGGTATTGTTTTGGTTTTAGGACAACTTTGACAAAAGGTTTTGATCCACTTCAAATGTTGACTACTGTAGATCAGTGGTCTAAATACATTGAGCGTAAATGCACAAACACTATGACTTAATCACAGAAAATAGTGTAGTCATATTCCATTACTCCTTTTAATACATGGAAATCATTTCTATATTAATAATACAATGTGATATGAATATCCCACATATCCCATAGAGTGTTTTTGTAGACGCTGGTTTTCACATAATTCATCAAAGTGCGTTTTAATGCGCCTTGCATAAATGAAAATCTAATGCCCCATGATTCTGTCAGAGCTTCTGCTGTGGCTTGTAGGCTCTCAAACTTCCCTCTTAGTTTGGTGTGTCTAATACATTCTCTGGGAGTTTTCTGGCCAGCATGTCTGTTTTTATCTTAGAGAGGACATGAGGCCACATTTACAGTCTCCAAAATTTTGAATTGATTACTATCATGTCGACAAATTCAAACTTCTCCATTGCTTTATTCAAACTCATAGCTTCAGGTTTCTTAGAATGATTTTATTGAGTGCTAGTAAAACATCCACATAGCGAAATCACAAAGATTCGAATGCATCACTTCTGGATGCCCAACGTGTAGGACATAGTCGCTTCAAAGTGTGCTGTTTGTTTGGTGTCATAATATTCATGTACCTCTGTTACATTCTGGCAGGCATCATTAAGAACAGAAAAGTCAGTAACAAATAAAGGAAAAATAAAGGAAAACAAATCCCTGCATCTATTTGAAAATGGATGGTATGTAACAATAACTATTGGATTGTTTCATTGAATACCTTAATAAAAAAAAACATTAAACACATGAAAATGGTTAGGTAAATCAAAATTAAGCATGTAAATTGTACTTTTTAAATCTTAAAAGAAAAAGAAACACTATCTGAACATTAATATAAATATTAATCTTATTTCCAGTCAGTAACAACAAGATGAAAAAAAAAAACCTTCACATTAGGTCCATATAAAGGGGCACCTGTAATGCATGTCAATAATGCAACATCCGAAAGCTCCTAGGTGTAGGAGTCATTTTATTTGTCATTGAGCTATGCCAGGACCTTGGTTTTAATCGACCTAGTCAGGTCGGTGTCCTCAACTTCTTCAGTCAGGAATGATGTGGCCAGAAGGTGCAGAAATGGCTTGAGGAAGGAGATGCTTATATACGCCTCTCCAGAAAGAGAATTTGTTAATTCGAAGAGACGATGCAGTACCTTGTGAATACTTTCCAAAACTTCAATAACCTGCCAGGTTGGGATAAGGGAACTTTGGCCTGTTCCAGCATTCTGGCAATCATCTTTTCCTTGGATCCCAGTCTTGCTGGGCAATTATGAGGGTGTGCTCAGGAAGTTTGAGCTCCCCTGTGCCTCAGTCATTGCTGCCTTCTTCTTCCAACTGTGGAAGTGCCCCACCAGCTTCTTGCACAGCCCTGAAAAAATGATTATGAAAAAAAGTGTAATTCGTACAGTTTGAATTGTGTGAAACAAGGCTATTACCATTACACACACTCACATTCTCTCTTTCACTCACTCTGAAAACACAGTCACACACTCACACCCTCTCAGGCCGGCTGCAATATTTTCTCCTGTGTGGTCATCTGGGAAGTAGGCAGTTTGAAAGCATGGAGCTTTGAGGTTGAAGTCTTCAGTAACGAAATGCACCTTAACACTCAGATAGGGCTTAACTGTATAACTTGACCACATATCACTTGTAACAGCGAAAACTCTGTTTTATATGACACACTAGTGTTTGGCTTTTTAGCCATGCTACTATTGTTTTTATTTAGCCTTGTGGTTTTTTTTAAGTGCTGAAACAGGTTAGTAGTGTTGCCCATGAGGTATCAACACTAGGTTTTGCATAATACAAAATAATCCTGCAAAACTGACATACTGTTCCTTTTTGACACTAAAGTTTCCACATTCTGTTGACCCTGAGGCCATTGTACAACAGGTCAAGGAACTGCTGCTCCTGAAAGTTGATGCCAGAGTGCAACTGCAGACTTTGTGGTTAAAAATATTTTTTATCATATCACAATATTATCACAAATGCAAATAACTCTTCAGCCCTAGTTGCTAGTTGTTAGCCAATTACCTAACACTTATAATTTCGGACTCGTCACTGTCCTGAATGAAGCAGATAATTGTAGTGTCATCTGTGAACTTCAGTAGCATGACTGAGGGGTCTTTTCCAGTGCAGTCAATTGGTGTAGAGGGGGAAAATACAGTGGGGAAAGCACCCATTGTGCAGACTGATTGTGCAGGTGTTTTCCCAATCTTACCAGCTACTGCCTGTCTGTCAAAAAGCTGGTGATCCACTGACAGATAATGTTGGAGACAGAGAGCTGGGTTAGTTTGGCCCAGAGGAGTCCTGGGATGAAAGCAGAACTGAAGTCCACAAACAGGATTCCCTGAGGAGGGAGTTCCTGATTTGTCCAGATGTTGCAGGATGAAGAGCAGTTCCATGTTGACTGCATCATCCATCAACCTGTTTGCTTAGTATGCAAACTGCAGAATCTGTAAGCTTATCCAAACAGGTGGCAGTAACTTCAAAAGCACTCAAATCAGTGCAGTCGAAGTAGGCTTGTAATCACCACTCTGCTTTGTTGGTCCACTTCTTTACAGTCCTTAGTACAGGCTTAGCAGATTTAAGTTTCTGCCTGTAGGTTTCCATGAAACACAACGCAACAGAGTTTATTTTTATTTGTTTGGTAAAAGAGAAGTTTGTTTTGTTGGTTAGGGAGCAGAAATTTCCAAGATGGATTCAAAGCAGCATGGTTCTAATGACACACTGTAGGAGCTTGACTAGATTGCCTGCTCATTTTTCACGTTTACATGTCTTAGAGCACTTGAACATAGCCCCTGCTCCGCAAACTAAAATGTCTAGCAAAATACCTAAATAGCAAAAATAAAACAGTGCAAAACTTCTCAGGGTACACATGTAACCCTGGTTCCCCAAGAGGGAGTATAAGACATGGCGTCCCCTGGAGGAAACTTGGGGAATGCTGTCAGCATGACCGGTGTCTGAAGCACGTGTGAAAACACTTACAATTCATTAGACCAGGGTTCACCAGACCCAGTCCTGGAGGGCCGATGTCCCTGCAGAGTTTAATCGAACACACCTGAACAAGGTATACTTGAAACTTCCAGGCAGATGTGTTGAGGAAAGTTGGAGGTAAACTCTGCAGGACACCGGCCCTCCAGGAACAAGTGTGGTGACCCCTGCATTAGACGATAGCAGTCTGTGATGTCATGGAGGGGCGCCCGGAAGTATAAAGGGGCACCTGTAATGCATGTCACCATGTTCTGTCTGAAGGAGCTTTAAAACAGGCAAGCCCTAGGTGTGGGACAGGATGCAGTGCCTTGTTCCCCCTTGGGGAACCATAGTTACATGCGTTCCCTTCGAGCGGGAAAATACGCTGCGTCCCATGGAGGACACTTAGGGGAACAGAATATCATCTCCACCATGCCAGGGTGTACTGCTGAAAGGGCACCAAGAGGGACATGCATACAACAACTCCACACCTCGACAGGGATGACCAGGCTTATGTAGATTAGAGAGTGCTAAGAGAATAAGGGTACTCAATCTAAGCAGAGGAGTAGAATGAGGAATCCTATTAAAGCTTCTTTTTAAGAAGGGACATCCTACTCAATCCGGTTCGAAACACAACCCTCCTGAAACAGCTATGCTTCCAAAAGGAAGTCCAAATAATGGGTTTGTGGAAAAAACCAACAACCTACAAATAAATTGCCATTGGAGGCATAGTGAAAACAAAGGGACCGTAGGGTGTATTTGGATCCTGTTAGCCTGTTATTTAAAGGGGGAGTGGGTCGTTTCTGCTTATCCCACCTTCCACATGCACCCAATTTGCTTGCCCTGGAGTAGGGGGGTTTTGGATACCTCTAGGGGGTGACACTCAACCTGTTAAACCCATCCCTCATGACTGTCCATGGGCCTTTTAAATGTCCATTTCTAATCATTTTTTGGGGGTAAAACTGGGTAGTCATTCCCGAAACCCTATTTGTCCATATTTCTCCCCTTGAAATGAATAGATGGGGCTCTTACCCCCAAAAGAGTATATCCTTCAAGAAATCCTGGAACGTTGATGAGCAAAACTGACTGCCATTATCAGTGACAATATATTAAGGGTTGCCTTCACGAGGAAACACTGTGGTCAGAAATGTCAATAATGTACTAGTGGTGACAGATGGAGCAAAAGCCACGTCAGGCCATTTACTGTAGTAGTCCAGTAGTGTAATGGCATAACGTCCCTTAAAATTCAAATAAATGTTACAAGCAACTATGTCAGTACTGCAGCAACCAAACCAAAAATCACATCTTTACCTGTTAAGGCATGCACCTTTTCCTTATCAAGTTGTTTTTTTTCAGTGGGTCACCTGGCTGAGACTTTTCTGTTAGAGTAGATTCTTGTAGAGTTTCCTTTAAGGATACTAAAACGACAAGCTCCCAAGCAAAGATGCTCATTCTTGCCCTGTTGAGCCTCTGGTAGGCTTTTTTGGAAACCAAAACTTTACGATCAGCTAGGCGAACCTAAAAAACAAAACAAACACAAACAAACAAAAAATCCATCACTGAGGATATTTAAGAACTCAAGAAACAAATGCTTGTATAGTACATAACGTGCAGACATTTTGAAATGCACCATTTCAATCTCACTGTCTGGAAATGAGGTTCTGAGGTGGAGGATGTTCTGGTGTGAAAACCATGAATAAGTTCTGTAACTTCCTTCATAGACCTCACCAATGCTGGCAATTCAATTTAATTTGATGTGAAAAAGAAGGAATGAGAAAGAGTAAAAACAAACAAAAAAAAAAACTATATCAGAAGGCAAGCCACTCATGGACAGCCTACTTACCATTAAGAGCTGTCAATGATTTATCATTGACAGATTTATCAAGTTGCAGCATTACAGTGTCCAATACTGGACTTACTTTGTGGCTTTTGCCCTTACTCTCATTCTGACGTAACTAATTTAAAAGACAAGGACACCATCAGATTTGAGTCATTTTAAGTAAATTGTTAATACATATGGTCAAGGATAATTGCTTTGAATACATTACATTAAGGTAAATGTGAAAATTTTACTATAAAGAACCTTATAAATTCAAACAACTTACACTCTCACCTTGTGGAGTTTCCTGCTTAGCCAGGTCCATGTCTGTTGTATCCAGAGTGTTAGAGATTTTCATGGGCCTTTCTTTGATAAAGGCAGCCTTAAGGTTCTCTGCAGCTTGGACTTTTGCTGCCTGAGAAAGCCTTAAATTCTTGGTCTTAAAAAAAATACAAACAAACAAACAAATAAATAAATAAATAGTTAAATAAATGGTTAAAAAAAATAGTACACCAAAGCTTAAAGTCTTTTAAGCTTTAACACTGACTGGCCTGCACAACTCCAGACTTTGTAAAGTTTTGGCATTTGGGGATGCACTTCTCTTTTTCATTTGTTGTCCTCTTTTAGCAGTGCTCCAAATGTCTTTGCCTTTCAGAAAATCATTTTCATTTTTTTTTCTATGCCATATCTTTGTATATGTCTGACAAAATAAAAATTAAGATTACATAGAGGTCAACTACATACCAACAACCCAAAGAAACATGCACAAACCTCCATACTGTCACAGACAGTTGCAGGGATCTCAGATGGGAAATGCCGGGCAGTGAGACGAAGTGGGTTGTAAGCAGGAGGGCGTCCACCAGCAGATGGCTTCCAGGGAGTGTGGTGTTCTTCCACAAGTTGGCAAACAAGATTTTGACGGAACTTTTGGTATGTCAGGCTAGAATCATGCTTCACCTTGTAAATGATGAATGCATTATGTACTGCAAGGTCCACAAAATGAAAGAACAATTTCTTGTACCATTTTAGGGTCTTCCGAGTACAGCCAACAAAACTGTCCATCATATTGACCTTATCCACTGCACCCATTTTCTTACTGTAGTCCAGCACACATTGGGGTTTAATTTTCTCACCTCCAGTGATGTGGTCTATCTTTCCAGACGGTGACATCTCTGCTGAGTAGACTGTTGTCAGCATGTGGACATCTCGTTTGTCATGGCACTTCACTGCCAGCATTTCTTCTCAACATTTGAAGTCTGCTTCCCCACTGGACATCTTGTCTTGGAAGCGTGGCATGCCCTTTCTGTTGGCCCTCACAAGCCCCAGTTTTGGCTCTCAGCACGTGATGGAGGAGAGAAGGACTTGTGTACTAGTTGTCCACGTACAGTGTATGCCCTCTCCCCAGATATGGCTCCAGCAGTGTCAGCACGACTGAGCCAGACACACAAAGTCCTGGAGTGTGTGTGATGTCTGTTCTGGAGCCAGTATAGACTATCACATTGAGGACGTACCCAGTCAGACCATCGCACAGCATGAAGAGCTTGATCCCGAACCTCTTCCTCTTTGATGGAATGTACTGCCGAAATCTAAGCCGGCCTTTCCACAGCAGCAATGACTCGTCGATGCACAAGTCCCTGTGAGGAACAAACATCTGCCCAAAAGCAGCCATCAGAGAGGTGAAAACATTTCTACTTTTATTCAGAGGATCTCTGAGGTTTGCTGTGGCATTGTTAGCAAAGTGGAGGGCCCTCAGTATCACTTGGAAGCGATCCAGAGAGAAGAGAGTGGAGAAAAACGGGGTCTGTATTACTGGATCGGTGGACCAGTAATCTTTTAAGGACCTTTTTCTGACCAGGCCCATAAGAATGACTGCTGCCAGAAATGTGTAAATTTAATTTACAGTTGTTTTAAACCACTTTGCCAGCTTTCCAGGGATAGTAGCTGACTCTTTCAGCTGATGCGCATACCTGTTGGTCTCCTCCACCACTTGCTCCACAAGTTGCTCATTCATGAACAATGTGAAACATTCTGCCTCAGAAGGATTTGACTACCTTGAACACCTGTGGTAGTGTTGTCAAAGTCCAGGTCTGATGGAGAGAATGGATCAGATGTCCAGGTTGGATGAAAATCCTCCAAAACAGCGCCCTCACTGGCAGGGCCAGCATTGTCAGGGATCGCCGTTGCTTCGGAACGAGTGCTTGTATGCCCCGCAAACTTTTGTCGTTTTACTTCTGTGACAATCTGAGTGTTCGTGACATAAAATAAGCACATTATGTGCCGGTAAACATACGAACCCTGGTGAAAAAAACAGCATATGCTGGTAGGTATGTTTTGATGCTGGTTAAGTATGTTTTGATGCTGGTTTAAGCTGGTCCTTAGCTGGTTTATGCTGGTCCTTGACCAGCAACATGACCAGCATAAACCAGCAAAGGACCAGCATAAACCAGCTAAGGACCAGCTTAAACCAGCATCAAAACATACCTACCAGCATATGCTGTTTTTTTCACCAGGGAAAGTAAAGGACAACCTCTCATCAGCCTATGAAAACAAACACGCTGCGCTCATAGCCCGTGTTTCATTCATAAATTGACATTATTGTGCTTTTATGCCCTATAAACTTCTGTTGTGGTGCTTCTTAGACAGCCTGAATGTACGTGACATAAAATAAGCACATCATGAGACAATGATCTTTACTGTGAAAAATGTATTTGCATAATATTTTTATATTTGTACTGTAATGAGAAGATAACTTTTACCACTTTTCTTCTATCACAGATGCTATGTAATGTTATTCTATCTTCATGTGTTCATGTTTTATCATCACTTGAATGCAGATAGGTTTCATCAGAAATACATTTTCGACACAAAAAAAGAGAAAAATGCATTTTTATCAAAGCAGTGCATTTTCAAGCAAAATACATTCAGATGTTAAAATTTGAAATTGCATTCAACAAACAGACACACACACACACGTACATATTCTATATATATATATATATATGTGTATACACACACACACACACACGTTTGTATATACACAAACACACACACAAAGATATACGTTTACAACACATACACACGTGCGCACATATATACATGTATAGATAATGCACACACACACATACAAACATACATACATATACATATCCAAATCAACAGGTTATCGGTCTATCTATGACACAACTATAAGTTTCAATGTCTATAAAGGCATCTCTCTCACTGACTACTTTGTCCTGATCAGATTCAAAATGGTCACATGAGTGATCGGAGTTCGAGTCCATCAACATCTCCAGTGTCTGTTTAGATGTATACCTCTTCATTATTATATGTGATATGATCTACATCTTCTCTGGTCCTTCCATTGATGCCGATCATCTTGTATTCACACCTAGAAGACCCGTGAGGCCTGTAACTCCTTCGGGGCCTCATACACTTCTTGTAGGGACCAACCTTTCTTGGGCCTAATTTGGAAAGAAGTACATTCACACCTTTCTCTGCCCATGCACATCTAAAAAATACAGTTCTACATTATACTGTATAACATGATTAAATAGATTATTCAACCAAAATGAACATTCTGTCATTTACTCACCTTCAAGTTCCAAACCTGTGTACATTTCTTTGTTCTGCTAAACACAAAGGAAATATTTTGAAGAATGTTGGAAAAAGAACCGTTTTGTGGCACCACTGATGTCCATAGTATTTTTTCCTAATATGGAAGTCAATTAGTTAACTAAACTAAACTAAACTAAATGCTTAAAAATGAAAATGTATGAATGCCACTTGGAACTACATTTCCCAGCATCCCTTCTGATTACCACCTGCACACAGTCAGCCATCACCACACCTGCCACAGATGATGTCCTCATCAAGTCTTGCATAAAAGCAGTCACTCACCACTCTCTCGTTTGGTCTTACTGTTCTTATGTAAGGGCCTACCTGACTACTCATGTTGGATGAACAAATCCAATCTGGTTTCGATTAGGTTCAGTAAGCTCACAATACTCGATATAAACGTTTTCTGTCAACTCTGAGTTTGAACCAGAGTTTGTGATTAATTCTGGAGCGTGTGCACCTGAAAGTGTGATAGTGTAGTAAAAGGCCAATCACACAGAACATGAAGAGCATCACCAAATGTCCCCACAAGGATAATAAAACCTGAAATTTTTGACACTGTGGGGACCGGCCTGCGATATAGAGAATAAAGTTGAAATTACAAGAATAAAGTCAATGTTTTGAGAATAAAATCGAAATGTTTAGAGATCAAAAGAATTCTCAGATCAAATTGATAAAAATTAACAGATTTTGTAAGCCTAGCTGCGTTGTATTAAAAGCAACAAAGTACAAAATTGCAATTACTGGATGGCTGGCACACTGCAAATAATGAGTGAAAGATGTTAAATATTATGTCTAATCATTTACCCCTATTATACAGTGAATAAAACAGCTTCTGAATAATCACTTAACGTTATATATACCTCGGAAAAGACAACAATATAACATAGTATAGTATATTATATTATATTATATTATATTATATAGAATAAATATTATATATAACGAGCCCACATCAACATTTAGAATGTTTTATTGTTGTTTTGAATTACATACATGTGAATGAATACATGGCAATGAAAGGTTGGAGACCACAGATGCTTTTGCGGAGGAGGTGGTGGAATTTTTACAAAGAAAACAGCAGTCTATAATTCAATGAATTGACTCACATGAGTACAGCGATCTGTCACGCCACTTTAAAGAGCTTGTTAAGCAATATGCCTTGCAATAAAACACATTATTTTAAGGCACATTGTTTGTATTTTGCTATAAAACTGATTTTAAGAGCTGAGACTTTGTTTTATATTACAAATAACAAATGCAATCGAAAACGTGAAATATTTCCAAACATACTGTCCCGAGCCGTGATTTCTGATTTCTGATCATAATCCCACATATATTTGTAGTGTATTAAAAAGGATAAAATAAGAGAGCTGGTGTTTCCCCAAAGGAATGTCTACTGGGTGTGTGAGCTGAATAAAAGTTGTTCCTGTTCAGTCTGTTAATAAATATTATATTCTTGATAATAAGCTGTTTTCTTGAGTCCTTAAAATTTACTCCTCCTCATCCCAGTAAGATTATGCGGCCACTTGAACGCACAGTTCAAATAAATTCCTGTTGCTTGGCAACATCTCCCAATGATTTCAATCCAGGCCTTTTCATGCGCAATACAAGCTATACTCTCAAAATATTATAAATTTTTATTTCTATGATTTAAACTCTCTAAACATTTTGATCTTATTCTCATAGTATTTCGACTTTATTCTTTGAATTTTTTTACTTTATTCTCAGATTTAGACTTTAATCTAATAATCTTAGATTTAAAATAAATAAATAAATAAATAAATAATGTGGCACTAAAACACCATTGTAAATGATAATTATAATTATAAATATAAATTATAAATGTAAATATAATAAATAAGTTGACTGTAAACTGCTTTAATTTAGAGTGATGGATACGGGGGAGTGGCTTCATTGCATCAGAATTAGGCTATGTGATTTTGCTCACAGCTGATTCGTCAGATTTGGGTTTGTGATCTCTGAACCAGAATAAAACCTGCTTCAAAGCAGGGTAACTGTGTAGCGTAACCTGCTCAAAACCAAAGGTGTGTTTTTTTTTTTGTTTTTTTTTTTTCTTAAATTGTAACTTATTTTAAATTAAACTTTCATATTTTCTGGATTCATTACATGTAAAGTAAAACATTTCAAAAGGTGTTGTGTGTGTGTGTGTGTGTGTGTGTGTGTGTGTGTGTGTTTTTTTTGTTTTTTGTTTTTTTTTAAATGTTGATGATTATAGTGTACAGCTCATGAAAGTCAAAAATCCAGTATCTCAAAATATTAGAATATTAAATTTTGAGTTTCATTAAATGTCCATCCCTACAGTCTAAATTCCGGGTATCTCTTGTTCTTAGAAACCACAATAATGGGGAAGACTGCTGACTTGGCAATGGTCCAGAAGACAATCATTGACACCCTCCACAAAGAGAGTAATGCTGCATTCACGCCATCTCGTAATTCTGAGATGAAAACGCGTGACATCCTACTCTATCTGAATTATGAGTTTTTATGGCAACACAACCAGCACTAAAGCCCTCACATGCTCCTGAAATCGTAATTACAACTTGTAAACTCAGAATGTTCTGAGAGTTACTACTTGGACCAGTGACAGACGTATCATGTGACCGCCGCCAGGCTCATTTTGGTGCTACTTAGAAAAACCTCCCTGTCTCAAGCTGCAGTGATCTGTTTAATTCGTTTTTGCACCATCATCCGAATGAATGCTTCCGGTATGTGTGTCCACGCTGCTACAGTCCTGAGCATTCATATGCGTTGAATACTGCCAAAGTTTGTCATATTTATAGCCTAAAATTAAAAACGTTCAATTAAAACTTCCTACCTGACTCATTTTGCTACTGAGTTTTGCAGTCAGCAAAAAGTAGTGTCATGCAGAGGCTAATCATGACTGATTGTTTACATTTATCAATCATTTGCTGTCACGGAAAACTTGTGCACCTCCCTATTAATAGTCCTCCTATGTATTATATGTAGCTAATAGTGTTGTAATGCTTAAATATAACAATTCATTTGAAATAACCCAATGAATTCATTTAAATAATTCTTAATATTTGGGATTTAAGGTAAGGGAGAGAGGCTTAAAACTACCTTGTTGAGAGATACTACTGGCTTCTGGTCCCAGAACTCTGTTTCTTTGTCTTGTGTATTTTTGCTTTGTTTGTAGTGTTAAGGTAAAGCTGTGTAATGTGTTTCAGCTAATTGTTGAGCCTTTAAAACTATCTAAGCTGTAAAGTGTGTTTCAGCTAACTCTGGTGTACCTGAGCTGGGTAGTGCTTCAGCTAACTGTTATATTCCTAAAACTTTTTTTTTCTTTTGGTAGGAAAGTGTTCCCTCTTTAAAAAAAACACACACACAAGTATGCATTTGTTTATTTTGCCATTTTTTTCCCTCCAAAAGCATTTGTTTACACAGCTTTTCCCCTAGATTTAAAAGGGGGCAGGTTACATCCACACAAAAGATTCAAACCTGTGTAAAAATGTTGCATTCTGTGACTCAGTGGTAGTTTACAGTAGCAAGTAGTTTACAGATTTTATTTTTATTTTTTATTGTGTGACTATGTAACTTCAGTCTTTGATTACTTTAAATGTGTCTCTTATTTTGTGACCTCCTGCGTCTGCTAGCCAAAATCTAATTTTACTGTTGTAATAAATTACCATATGGCAAAATGGTGGCAAAAAAGGCAAAAGCAGGACAGTAAATTTCCTCAATGGGAGGCTGGCTAACATGGGTCCAGTGAAACCACAGGTCACATGTGCTACATTGAATCTGGTGAAGGAAATGCCCTTGAGAGAAAGTGTTAACTACACATTTAGATGCATGTGGAAACAACATAATATTTTTTTTTTTTTGTTATGCTTACTCACTGCTTGTGTGTAGAATGTTCACCACAAGCCCTACACTGTGATAGATCATCTGTATAAGAAAGCAATTGTTGAATTAATGGACTAGCAGTGTGCTGAAAAAAAAAAACTGCCCTCATTGAGGAGTTTTTTGGCTATTCCCATCTTTATAGTCATTATGCCCTGATCATTTGTTTCAAAAGTTGCAGACTCATTTTTCCACTAGCTGTTATTTGCAATATAAAAGGATATAGCTGACAAAAAGTACAAAATGTGCCGCTAAACTTTCTTTGCACACCAAAGCCCCACAAGATGTGCCATCCACCTGAAGTGGATGCTCTATTGTGGCACATGCCCACTATGAAGCATTGACACCCCTCTGTTTAAGAACCTACCTCATAGTTATCACAGGTATCTTGCCTCCCAACTAAACATGAGATGGTATGTAGAGAGCTGTGTGGCGAGCTGCTCTTTGGTCTGAAGCGCAAATAAAGATGCCTTCAGGGGTGTGTGTGTGTGTGTGTGTATGTGTGTTTTATCCTTATCCTTGTTACTATATCTGTTAAGGTTATGCAGCTATGAACAATCCAGGTCATCATCATGCCTTTCAATGGTTCCATTCATTTTCTCCAAAAGACCATTGGTTTGTGGGTGGTATGGAGAGCACAAGCTCCATTTAATACCTAATCTCTAAATAAAGTCAAATTAATCTGGGAAAATATGTGTAAAGTGTGAAAAATTAGAATTACCCTTATTTAATATCATCAAAGCAGCTTGGGTGACAAAGCTGTTACTTTATTGATAAAATCTTTACCTTGGTCTGTCAAAATCCTTTTTGGAGCTCCAAATTTATAGAAAAAATCTAAAATGCATTCAGACACTTCCTTTTAATCAATCATTAATCAATCATTTATGTATTATGTATGTATTATGTATTTATGTATTGATTCCCCTTCTTGGTTGGAGTCAGTTTCCCAACTCAATCTGTTTCCATCAGTTCTGGCTGAATCTCACCAGCTCTGTGATCTGGAAAAAAATGGTGCATAGAAGGACAATATGCATTTTATCCAATCTCGGACCATTACTGTCATTCAGTATACTTTCTTGTATGAGCACTGGGTTATCTACAAGGTTTAATGTTCTGTGTTAAGTACATTTTACTGATTAATGATTTGTCTTTAAAATAATGAGCAACAAATAAGTAGGCTTGAATGAAACTTACCCATTTGTGATGTACTATGTGATGTACACAATGAATCTAAAATAGTACCCCACTTTAAATGCCCATATTTTCAGTTGTGTTTTTTTTTTTTTTTTTTTTTTATATACTGTGTACTATATGCCTTAACTCCAGTCACCTCACAATCATTTCTTGCCACTCTAATCACCACTATACATGTTCACTAACTATCACCACAAAAGGTGAAATATATAGGCTTGTTAATTGACTGGTTAATTTTTGGTTAATATGAAAGGGAGGGCTCGAAGGTAGGGTTTAGGGAGGTTTGGAAAGGGCCTCTAAAGCCACGGCCAAATCCCACTATAGTACTCTAGGGCATACAGGAGGCCGGTTTCTCCCCAAAGACTGCTCACCCACAGAGGCATGGTGAGCTCCAATAGCAGCCACGTAAACTTGTAAAGTGGAGGGAGATGACCCTGTGGCAAACAGCTGTAGTAGAAACTTTAGCACTGGACCGATAGGACAATTGACTGGGTTTAATTGACGGTCACCACGCCACAAAGTGAAGAGGAGCCACTTCAAGGCATACAATTTCCTCTTGGAGGAAGATTTAAACCGGGGTATGGTCTCTACAACCTTGGCTGAGAGACTGGAGCCTATGAGCTGTGCCCCCTCAGGAACCACAGCTTCCACAACTCAGGTGACCCCCAGAGGGTGAAAGATGGTGCCCCCTGCCTGAGAGAGGAGATCCTGCCTGACTGGAATCTCCCATGGAGAGTCTTCGAAAAGGGCTACCATGTCCACAAACCATGGCCAGCCTGGCCAGTATGGGGCTACTAACAGGAGACGAACCTTGTCTTGACGAACTCTCTCCAGAACTTCCAGTATAGCATAGCGCTCGGGGAAAGGCATACAGAAGCAACATATGATGGCCTCTCAGGTTTGGGAGAAAATGCTTCAATGCTTGAAACTCGGCCAGCGTCTCCATGCAATTTATGTGCCACCTAAGGTGGGGCCCTTCCCACAGACCTGGGTGGAGCGGCCACTCATGACCTCTGTAGGGGATCTACAGAAGTCAATTTTGCTCAAAGGGAATCATTTAAGATTGAACAGAATCTCCGTTTTACAGCGGACCAATAAATCAGCCAGTGATTAATTTGGCGAGCCGTATAACACCAATTCTGTACTGGACTAATATCCAAAATATAGTGAAAACACTATTTATTAGCACGGTAACAAGGTCGGCAGTTTAAGACATTAATTTATAAGCACAAAACACAAGATACTTCTCTTTTCAATATAAATAGGAATTTATTGGAAAAACCTAAGACATATAAACTAATCTAACACATAGACGCGCATTCACACATTCATACAAGTCGCAGAAAGAGAGAGAGAGGAGGAAAGAGTGAGTTTAGAAGAGTGAAAATATGAAATCCCAAGTTTATAGCATAAGTATATGCAATTGCTTAGACCTGAACAACCATCAATCATTTAATTAACCCTCGCGTTGAGTTTCTTAATGAGGTTATTAAACGTTATATTAATGCACCAGTTCAGCTAGAATCTGGAGGTTGTACTTGCGTTGCCTTTGTGTTAAGGGGTTTCCTTTGATGACGTCGTTGCAGAAAGGGGTTCCCCAAGGTTGCTGATTGGTTGGAAGTCTGTGGTCGTTGGAGGTGATGTCTTGGGCGTTGGCTGGAGGATGGAGTCGTGTACGCTGGTTGAAGTTTTGAGGCAGGCACGAAGTCTGAGACACGGCTTAGCGGCAAAACTTAACTTAGAACACGAAACTCTCAACGGAAAGAAAAGATTAAAGTAAAAGAAAGAAATGTGACGGTCTCCTCATGTTTTCACTAGAGGAGTGGCTGGCGTGCAAGCCAGGAAACGTTCAAAGAACGCAAAAAGCATGGCGAAGACCAATAGCTAAAAGCTAAAAGCTAACGGCTAAAAGCATGGCTAGGAGCGATGGAAATAGCAAAAAGCCCAAACTAAAAGCAAAATTTGATGGTGTCCTGTGGTTTTAAACTCAGCTTTGGACACATCCCAAAATGGTGTCTTGACCAATTAGATGTTGTCTTAACTCGGGATATTGCTATGTTTCTCCTCCCAAAACATAAATCAGCACGTTATCTTATCAGTCACATGGTCAGAATTTTCCCGCTCTTGCAGAGTATAATTTGGCCATGATTCCTATAACATGAATACAACGCATTTGACAATGAATTGATTGGTGGAAACATTCAAAGCATGAATTTTCAAACTCATACATACCAAACATGAATATAAACCCTTAAGCTATTCAATAGTTATTAAAAAGGACATACACAACGAGTGATTAGAACATAATAGACAAATGTGTGGGTGACATACATAGTAGGGAGTTATTCAATGGTCTGATGTTCATTCATAAGTCCTTTTAAGCATCATTTTGGTGCATATTTAGGTAAAATGGACAGTCTCTGCCATTCTGTGAACTAAGGGCATGTTCCAAGGAACAAAGGAATTTAGAAGGAACTTGGTCTGGTTCTTGTCTTGGGTGGGGGAGCACCACCCAACAAAGTTTCCTCATGTGATGGTCCTGATGTGCTGCATCTTTGACCATTAATCTTGGGTTTCTCGCCCCAATATTGACAATCTCCTTCCTGAATTGACAATCTCCTTCCTGAATTGGGATTATCAATAATTGTGTTCTTCTTGTTTTAATGTTGCAAGTTGTTCAAAGCTGTGAAAGTTGGTTGGTTAGGCTTACTTCTGGCTGGCTGGCGCCAGGGTTTCCTGGACAGATTTATGACGTGGTCCTGGCCCCTTTGTGGAATTTGGCTCTTTGGTTTCAACCAAATGTTCTGATCGAATCTTCTATTTGTCTGATTCGCTCTGATACCCTACACCTCCCACAAGCCCATGAGGGAGGTATCCAACATTAGTGTTACGCGACAGGAGCCAAGGTCTCTTCTACATGTTTAAGGCACATAAGTGGTGTGGGCAGGTTGCCCTTTGGGGAAAACCTTTTGGTGTTGAGCCACCCCTTCAAGGGTCTGTACAGCAGGCCAAAAGTTAACACAGTGGACACAGCTGCCATCAGACCCAACAGTTTCAGACCGTGGAACTGTTTGACAGTGAGTGACTAGCCTTCTCTCAGTCTCTGGACTGCCAATGAGGATCGATTCAATCCGAGTAGGAGACGGACATGCCTGCATCGTCATTGAACCCCATAGTACGCCTAGATAAGTGGTCCTCAGTACTGAAGAAAGCATACTTTTCTTTGCATTTAGTCTTAACCCGAACTCTTTTATGTGGGTGAGAGTGACATCTCGATGCTGAAATGCCATCTGCTCTGATTGAGCTAGTTTCAACCAATCGGTGATGTAATTCAGTATGTAATTCAGCATCCACATACTTGGTGAAAGTGCAAGGCAGAACGGAAGAACCTGATATTGGTAAGTTTCGCCCCCGAAAGCAAACCTCAGGAACCTGATTTGAGACAAGACATGTTTGAGCTTGAGCATCTTGATCTTGAGTTGCATGAATAAGCAGTTCAGCTGACGCAGATCCAGAATAGGATGCAACAACCCAAGCCCCTCGGGGACCTCTATCCGATGCCACATGCCCCAAGTCCCTACACCCCCAGGGCGCCGGAGATACGGACCCCCAAAGTTTAGGTTTCGGACCCTTATAACTCAGGAACGGGGGGTGGTCATGTTCGGTAGGTCCCGGGCCCTCTATGGATACCCCTAGTTTCAGCTCCGGGGACCCTCGCCTCACCAAGATATTAGTGAACAAAAATATCTATAAAGATGGCATGTGGGCGGCGGGGTCTCATTCAGGAACTGCAGAAACTGCATCACATTTTTTAAATAGTTGGCTCAGAAATTTTGCAATCTTAACCCTCTGGGGTCTGGGGTGATTTTGGGGCCCTTTAGATGTTTTGACATGCCCTGACATTTGTGCTTATTTCAGCTACTTATAACATACTACTGGCCAACATATAATTTTTTTTTTATTCAGCCCAAACGGTGCTACAATAATATGTGAGCAAGATGTATGTACATGTTTCCATTTAAAAAAAAAAAAAAAATTATGCGTGGTTGGTACATTTTGGGAAAATAAATGTAGCTGAAATAAGGCCATAAAACTCATACTGAATAGTCCTGAACAAGGCTTTTGAGTAATCACTCTTGTAGGCTAGAATATTTACTTCAAAATGATGTGATAAATGATTGTGCTTACTCTTTCACAGAAAACAATATATTGATTTGTAAATTTTCTAAGACATGTTTTGTGATAGAAAGCCATATGCGAGGGAGGGATAACGGCCATGAATATTTAGTGATTCACACCTGAGAGACAAAAGGCTGTACCCTAATGGCCCATCAGTGTGACTGTCATTATGAGGCAGGTAACAAAGAATGTGAGGAGAGTAAGATAATGGGGGGTTTTGGTCATTTGTGTTTTATTTACAACACAAAATAATCAAAACATACATAATGATGGTCAAAGATTATTATTGTACTCACTGACCTAACTACAGAGATGTGAACAGAGCTTGTGTCATTCCTGTTCAGCAAGTGAAACTAGTAAACCATACTTGATATTTAAGTGTTTGCTGCTTCTTTCCATGGATTCAAGATTTAAAAAAGAAAAAAAAAAAATCTTGTAGTCACAGATTCACGCATACTTTGTACTATGTAAAAAGGACATTTTATATCTGAGAAACAAATTATCGTTTAGCCCCTTATAAAACTCTATTTGGGAGCAGAGTATTAATAATAAACATGATCTAGACATTCTTAGACTCGTAGCATTCATCATGTTACAGTGTACACTCATATTACTTTTATATCGTATTTTGTTTTATATTATATAGAACATGAAAACTTTGTCGCGTCGTAAGAAATTTAGATGCAATGAACTACCTATTATGTTCAAGCTTATGTCAAAATAACACTTCAACTAATGCAAAAAAGAAAAATTACTTACTCATCAGACTTGACTTGATATTTTGTGCATTTTATTAGACAGGTGACAAATGTACAGAGTACCCACCCAGCACCAGACGTCATTTGGACGTAATTTTTTTTAGCTAAATCAAGTCAGCCCGTCATGGATTTCTTGGATGTGGCGCGGCATGACGCAACAAATCCCCGACAGTAAACTGCTACCGCACTCTATTTATGACATGCTGACACAAAGTCCAAATGATTTGCAAAGGTTGCTTTGTCCTGTGTAGTCACGGTGTTATTTTCAGTGTCACATGATCCTTCAGAAATCATGCTGAAATTCAGCTTTGCGAAAACAGGAATAAATTATATTTTACAATATATTCACATAGAAAACTGTTATTTTAAATGGTAATCAGTGTTGGGGGTAAAGCATTACAAGTAATGCAAGTTACATAATATTACTTTTTCCAAGTAACTAGTAAAGTAATGCATTACTTTTTAATTGATAAGAAAATATCGGAGTTACTTTTTTCAAATAAGTAACGGCCAGTTACTTCCCCATTTATTGATTAAAAGCTCTCCCGTCCCCATGTTGAGAGAAATCCGGAGTAAGATGTTAGTTCTAGAATAAATCTGAACATGCATTAATTCATCTCACTCTCAAAAAACAGATTCAGTATTCCTCAAAATGAATAAAAACAGTGAAATTCAACTTAGAATATGACACAAACCTGCAATAATTAAATGTTAAATAATACAAATATCCTTTATGTATTTAATCCTATTTTATTAACCAATGTTTTTGCTGCCGACCTTCGATGATCCAATTCAACCATACTAATGTATGGTAACCATACTAATGTTACATTATCTTGTACCATGATAATGTAACATTTGTTTTGCTTTTTTCATTGCTTAAGAGTTGACTTTTTTTTTTCTTCTGCGGTCTACTGTTGTTATGATTCCTGTCTGGTCAGCCCGCCACCGGAGGTCGCTGTGCATCTCGTTAACATCTCACACTGCACAGACTGTTTCATCACACCCCGGACTACGTTTCCCATCACCCATTGCGCTGATTGCACGAACACCTGTAACCAATCAGACGCCCTATATAAGCCCCGGACTATCCCCTGTGACTCACCGAGTATTGTGGTTTATTGGATGGTTGTTTCGCGTTTGTTCCCTAGTTCCCAGTGTTTAGCTTTCTAGCCTGGTCTTCTCGTTTTGTCTGTCTCGCCGCCTGCCTTTTGGACTACTCGCTCGTTTCTCGGATCACCCCTTCGCTTTTCCCCCCCGGATTACATTCGCCGATCTTCGACCCACGCTTGCTTCACAGACTATTCTTGTGTCTCGTTCCTACATAACTGTTTGCTGTTGTCTACCCTGCCTGTTTGACCATGTCTTTGTCTCGCCCTACAAATAAAAGTTTGCATTTGGATCCGTTCACCTCTAGTCTCTCTCCCAACGTTACAGAATACTCGGTCAAACAAGGATCCAGCAGCTTTAAACCCGGACATTGTACAGGTATGGACACAAACAAACTATTATTCAGACTGAAACAAGGCCCGCGATCACTTGAACAGCATGTATGCAAATTTCTGGCCATAGCTAATCATTCAGACCTCCCAGACTACTTACTAATTGAGATTTTTTGTGATGGTCTAAACGAACCTTTGAAATCAAAACTTAGATGGGAGGGTCTGCGTTCATCACTTATCCAATTCATGGACTTTGCTTTACTGTGTGTGGGCTCATTTTTCACTGTGGGTGTCGTGGTTGAGGAACGCGACATCGCGGTTGAGACAGCCGCAAAGTCGAGTCAACCGCAAGCGATACTGATCGCTTGTAATGCCACGCCAGCAGAGGGAGCCCTCATCCATGAACTGACTGTTACCGCTCCCTCTGCTGCTTCTATGGTTACTTCCTGTATGGCAGCCATATAAGGAGGGCCATGCCAAACAGGCATTGTGAAGTATTGTTTTTCCCGTGCGGACTCTACCAAGCGTTTCATTGCCTTGTTTTGTGATTTCCATGGTTTTGTTTTGTTTCATTGCCATAGTTTTGCCTTGTTCCATTGCCTTGTTTATTTGTTACTTTTGGACTGCTCTCATGGTATTTTGACCTTCTGTCTGATTTACTGGATTACGCTCTCGCCTTGCCCTGGATATTACTGTTTGTTGATTGACCTTGCCTGTCTTGACTACGTTGTGTTTAATAAAGCTCGCACCTGGATCTATCAAGCTTCTCACAAGTCCTGTTACAGAATACTTCACCTCCCACAGATCCAGCGGCTTTCAGAACACAGATCCACCATAGATCCAGCATCACACCTCTTCTGCCTCCGCCAAGGTAACCAGCCGATTAAAGATTATGTCACTGATTTTTGTGAGCTGTGTTATTTGGTGACTTTTAATGACGTGGCACTTAAGGACATTTTCCACCACGGATTAAATTAACCCATTCGTTCCTACCTAACTGGAGGAAAAATTCACTGGTCTCTGGAACAGTATATTGATTATGCTCTCAGGCTAAGTGGATCCTCGTTTACTGTGGGGATTGCAGATGAGGAGCCCTGCAATCCTACAGTACCAATTAAATCAGAACATTTTCACACCCCAAACTTCATGTCTGGAGTGGTTCACGTTGTGCCAACCACTCCAGAGCCCCATTGCAAGATGGCTGCCATTTCAAAGCCTGCTCACGTCATGCCTGCTAAACCAAAATCTGCTCATGTCATGTCCACCAAGCCAGAGACCTCTCAGGCCAAGCCAGCCAAGCCAAAGTCTGCTCACGCCATGCCTGCCGCTTCAGAGTCTGCACCTGTCATGGCCGCCCTTTCAGATTTTGCACCTGTCATGGCTTCCATCCCCAAGCCAGTCCACAAGATAGCCGCCATCCCAGAGCCAGTCCACAAGATGGCCGCCATCCCAGAGCCAGTCCACGAGACGGCCGCCATCCCCAAGTCTGTTCACAAGATGGCCGCCCCATCTGAGTCCCCGGCCAAGATGGCTGCCACGCCTGAGCCTCATCAATCCAAATCTCATCTTGCCATGTCTGCCACACCCAAAGCAAATCAAGTGATGGCTGATCCTCTGGTGTCAAGTCAAGTCAGGGCTGCACTTTCAGTGCCAAGTCAAGTGACAGCTGTGTTTCCTGAGCCACATCAAATTACAGCTGTTCTCCATGAGTCAGAGCCTTGTCACGTCTCAGCTAACCCCCCCGAGCCTCATCACGTTTTAGCTGACATCCCAGAGCCTCGTCAGGTCTTAGTCATCCTTCCAGAATCTTGCCACGTTTCAGCTGACCCCCCAAAGCCTTATCACGTCTCAGCTGAGCCCCCAGAGCCTCGTCACGTATCAGCAGACATCCCAGAGCCTCGTCAGGTCTTAGCCGTCCTTCCAGAACCTCGCCAGGTCTCCCAAGCCACGCAGAGCCCACGCTCCTAAGCCACATGCCCACAGCGTCCACACCCTCAAGACCAGCAGGCATCCCACTATCTACTGTGCTGCCTGTAATGGCTGTTGCCATTTTGAGCGTGCGGGCTACGCACTGTACTCCAGAGGCCTCGTCTGACCACGAGTCTGCTCCAGAAGCCTCGTCTGACCATGAGTCTGCTCCAGAGGCCTCGTCTGACCACGAGTCTGTTCCCGAGGCCTCATCTGACCACGAGTTTGTGCCAGAGACCTCTCCTGTCAAAGAATTTGCGCCAATGCCTCCAGAGGTGTCAGCTTACGCTGTAGAACATCCCAAGGAGGTGGCGTCCACCCATAATCTCACTGCCACGTCTGACCATGAGTCTACGCCAATGCCCCGGAGGTGGCGGCTCCGGCTGCCGAACCCCCTAAGGGGCCAGCGTCCTCCTATGAACTCTCAGCCCGCCATGTCACGGCCAAGGAGGCCAATCATGAACTCTCTGCCTGCCATGTCACGGCCAAGGAGGCCAATCATGAACTCTCTGCTCTGCTATGGATGTCATTTGTTCCACTGTGGGTATCTTTGCTCCTGTCTGCACTGCCTGCCCCACCATGGCTCCCTGCTCTGCCTGCTCTGTCTGCCCTGCCATGGCTCCTGCTCTGCCTGCTTTGCCTGCACTGCCATGGCTCCCTGCTCTGCCTGCCCCGCCATGGCTGCCTGCTCTGCCTGCCCCGCCATGGCTGCCTGCTCTGCCTGCCCCGCCATGGCTGCCAGCTCTGCCTGCCCCGTCTGCCCCGCCATGGCTTCCTGCTCTACCTGCTCCGCCATGGCTTCAGGCTCCTCAGAATCCAACATTGGTGGACTTCTGCTCCAGCGCTCCATGGCTAAGGTCCTCCAGGGGACCAGTGTCTGCCACTGCTCCACGGACCAAGTCCTCCAGTGTTCCACTGTCTGCCACAGCTCCACGGCCCAGGTCCTCCAAGGTTCCACTGTCTGCCACAGCTCCATGGCCCAGGTCCTCCAAGGTTCCACTGTCTGTCACAGCTCCAGTGTCTCCACGGCCCAGGCCCTCCAGTGTTTCACTGTCTGCTGCTGTTCCATGGCCCAGGTCCTCCAGTGCTTCACTGTCTGTCACTGTTTCACGATCCAGGCCCACCTCATCTGCACGGACCTGGCCCTCCGTCCCACCCCTGTTTTGCCTCTGTTCCCCCACCCTCCTGGACTGTTGTTTTGAGCGCCAGGAGTCGCTTCTAGAGGGGGGGATTCTGTAATGCCACGCCAGCAGAGGGAGCCCTCACCCATGGACTGACTGTTACCGCTCTCTCTGCTGCTTCTATGGTTACTTCCTGTTTGGCAGCCATATAGGGAGGGCCATGCCAAACAGGCATTGCGAAGTATTGTTTTGCCTGTGCGGACTCTACCAAGCATTTTCCCTGTTTCATTGCCTTGTTTTGTGATTTTCCACGGTTTTGTTTTGTTTCATAGTCATAGTTACACCTTGTTTCATTGCCATAGTTTTGCCTTGTTCCATTGCCTTGTTTATTTGTTACTTTTGGACTGCTCTCTTGGTATTTTGACCTTCTGCCTGATTTACTGGATTACGCTCTTGCCTTGCTCTGGATATTACTGTTTGTTTGAGATGGACCTTGGTTCTCAAGATGGCGGCCGCGCCAGAGCGCGTTCATAAAATGGTGGCGCAAACAAAGCTCCGTCGTGTCACTACTGCCATACCAGAGTCAAGTTAAAGCCGCTCTTCCCGTGTCAAGTCAAGTTACAGCTGTTGTTCCCAAGCCCAGTGAAGTTGTTTCCAAGTCCAGTCAAGTTACAGCTGTGTTTCCTGAGTCAAGTCATAGCCATGTTTCCTGTGTCAAGTCAAGCTACAGCTGTTGTTTCCAAGTCCAGTCAAGTTGTTTCCAAGTCCAGTCAAAGTTACAGCTGTGTTTCCCGAGTCAAGTCAAGTTGCAGCTGTTGTTCCCGAGTCCAACCAAGTTACAGCCGTTGTTCCCGGTCAAGTTACAGCTGTGTTTCCTTTGTCAGAAGTCAAGTTACAGCTGTTGTTCCTAGACCAAGTCAAGTCAGTGCTGTCGTTCCTGAGCCAGTCAAGTTACAGCTGTTGTTCCTGAGTCAAGCAAAGCACAGCTGTCATTCCTGAGTCAAGCAGAGTCACAGCTGTCATTCCTGAGCCAAGTCCAAGTCCCCATGAGTCAAGTCACCGCTGATCCCCATGACGCTGATCCCCATGAGCCAAGTCAAGTCACCGCTGATCTCCATGAGCCAAGTCAAGTCACAGCTGGTCTTCACGAGCCAAGTCAAGTCACAGCTTTTCCCTTAATGGCGATGGTGTGTGTGGGCTGCACACTGTGCTCCAGAGGTCTCGTCTTTTCACTAGTCTGCTCCAGAGGTCTCGTCTGACTGTGACCCACCGTTCTCCTGGATTGTTTTTTTGTGTGGAGCGTCTGGAAGCCGCTCCTTGGTGGGGGGCTCTGTTATGATTTCTGTCTGGTCAGCCCGCCACCAGAGGTCGCTGTGCATCTCATTAACATCTCACACTGCACAGACTGTTTCATCACACCCTGGACTACGTTTCCTATCACCCATCGTGCTGATTGCACAAACACCTATAGCCAATCAGACGTCCTATCCACCTTATTTTTCAACGCGGAAATAAGCTGTTTTCTGGTAATGTGTTAGACGTCCGGTTCGTAATCCGCCATAAAGAAATAACGAGAAGAATATCAAAGTGCAGTAAACGGTAGAACAGTTTGCACTACAAACCAGTGTGTTCATAATTAAGATAATGCATTAAAATAATATGGTAAGACACACCAGTTTGCAATATCAAGCAGCAAAATGAGCTTTTTGTGCAGCTAAAAATAGCTGGAAGTGGATGAGACCGGAAGCCGGACACAAAAAATTTACAAATGGCTGCACCCACTCTTATGGAAAAAATAAGGTGGATATAAGCCCCGGACTATCCCCTGTGACTCACCGAGTATTGTGGTTTATTGGATGGTTGTTTCACGTTTGTTCCCTAGTTCCCAGTGTTTAGCTTCTAGCCTGGTCTTCTCGTTTCGTCTGTCTCGCCGCCTGCCTTTTGGACTACTCGCTCGTTTCTCGGATTATCCCTTCGCTTTGTCCCCCCTGGATTACGTTCGCCGATCTTCAACCCACGCTTGCTTCACGGACTATTCTTGTGTCTTGCTCCTACATACCTGTTTGCTGTTGTCTACCCTGCCTGTTTGACCATGTCTTTGTCTCGCCCTACAAATAAAAGCTTGCATTTGGATCTGCTTGCCTCTCGTCTCTCTCCCCACGTTACAAATGTACAGGTGTGAATTTACTTTTCTCAAAGCCTAAGGCTTTTTGTGTGAAAAAGGCTTTTACATTTGCCAAAAATAGAACTTTTTATATCAAAAACAAACAAGCAAGCCCTGCCCAGATTTAAAAAGTAACGCAAAAATAAAGTAACCCATTACTTTGCATAAAAAGTAACTAAGTAACGTAATTAGTTACTTTTTTTAGCGAGTAACTCAATATTGTAATGCATTACTTTTTAAAAGTAACTTTCCCCAACACTGATGGTAATAATAAACATTACTGTTTTTATTTATGATCGAATAAATGCAGTTTTCCTGGTGGACATAAGAGACTTATTTCAAAAACATAAACAAAACTGACCACAAACGTTAATAACAAGGGATTCAAATGTTAGTCCATCTCTTAAAAATATTAACGTAAATAGAATTTTTTTCCTTTAGTGATTTGTATTGTATACCAAGAATGCAATGCACAATGACGTAGATTGTCTGTCTATGCTGGATGCAAACCAAAGTGACGGTTGGACAAGAATAACAAGAATAAATAATGCATCTGTGACTTCATATTGCTTCTTATTTTTCAGTGGATTGAAAATTCTCATTAAACACATTGCTTTCTACTGTGCATTTTCAGATGTTGAGCATATTTATGTTATATTAATTTCATTAAAAAAAATAATTTAACTTTGTTTTACTTTATAACATCATAACTGATTGTCTTCTTTCTCTTTTTAAAGTTTAGCTCCAACACCAATTAAGCAGATGTAACGATTAAGTCCGCTGAAGGCGAGATGTGGATGAACCCAAGTGCAGTTTATTTAAATCCAAAGGTGAAATCCAAAATACAAACAAACGAAGAGCTGAACAAACTTGACATTAGCAGACTTGACTTGTTGTGACAGACTTTACTTGAAACAGACTCAGCATGAAACAGGAACAAGAACAGATACACAAACTCACCAACAGCAGGTACACACTTCAATACACAACAAGAGACAATGGGAACATGAGGGCTACTTATAGCAAACAGTGAGAAGCACATGACTCAAACCAACCAATGAGCAAACAAAAACATGACTTGAACAACCAATCAGAACATGACACATTGAACAACATAACCAATAGCAGGAATACATGAGGGCAAGGGAAGCAAGACATGTTACGTCCCAGGTCTAGGGTCAGCTCCGTTAAAAGAAAGAAAGAAAAAAAAAAAGACAATCCGATGGAGAACTGTAAAAAAAAAACCAACGAAAACACTAGGTGGGCAAAGTGAAAAGAAAAGAAAACTATTAAACAAAGTTCACAATATTTACACAAGAGACACTATACAGTTTATCGGTCTTTTCTTAACCACACACAATTTTACAGAACAACAGCATCAACATCCCACGCCACCAGCTCAGCATCGACTCTTTTTTGAAAGACGCTTCGTTCCAGCTTCAGCCAACCACAGAGCACTTACCGGAGCATACAATTAGGGCGGGGCCATCTGTAAGAATGACAGAGGGAGAGAGAGAGAGACAGAGAGAGAGAAAGCGCAAGCAAGAGAGAGATGCATAGACTCCACATGTTCCAACGTAACACCCCCACCCGTAAAAGTCAAACCTAAGCCTTTTTGTCTTGCTCTCCTCCCGTTTAATTTCCAATTCTATTTCTTTCGTTCTTAAAACTAACAATTGGTCCGAATGGGGCAATAACAATGTACTACTGGGTGATGCAGTTATTGGAAACCTGGAAGGCGCGGGCGAGTGTAATTAGAAGCTCTTGCATCCCCGGTACACACCCCCTACTCATCAGGCAAAATCCGCTGCATAACCAATTCTTGGTGCAATAATTGTTTTACTTCCTTTTTAGAAGTATTATGCAGCAGTACAATTCCGCAATTTTGAACAGATCGTCCTTACGACAGTGATCAAACTGTTCCGTGTTCGGAGCTAGTGTAAAGGCGATCAAATCAAAATCCATAATAACCCTATTAACTATTCCTACTTCACACACCAAAAAAAAAGCAGCCAAACAAAGAATAAATTGGAATGACTTACCCACTGTACAGCCACAAGAAGGGTTCATGGATGAAGAATAATCCGTTTTTGTGGATTAATAAAAAGACGAGCCCCCAATTTATATTATGTCCCAGGTCTAGGAGAAACGTAAAATAAAAATCTTAACACTGGACTCTTGCGATCTTTCGTTCTTTTATTTGTATTTTTCTTATTATTTCTTTTAAGGAAAGTTCAATGATCATCCTCACAAGAAAAAAAAAATTGGAAGCGAACAGACTTCAGGGTTGGGCCAAGGCCAAAATAATAAACAAAAATTGAAACTACCTTTTTCCCGATGAATCTTAATACCCTAACAAAAAGAAAAAGTTCAAACAAAAATACAGAGACTGAACTAACTCCCCGACTGAATGAAAACAGGAGAAAACGAATATTGCCAAAAGAAAAGGCACCCAACCCTTACAGCTTCCGTGCAGAAAATAAGTTTTGTTTACAATATTTGCAGTAACGGGCAAAACACACAGCCACGTTAAAAGAAAGAAAGAAAAAAAAAAAGACAATCCGATGGAGAACTGTACAAAAAAAACAACGAAAACACTAGGTGGGAAAAGTGAAAAGAAAAGAAAACTATTAAACAAAGTTCACAATATTTACACAAGAGACACTATACAGTTTATCGGTCTTTTCTTAACCACACACAATTTTCCATAACAACAGCATCAACATCCCACGCCACCAGCTCAGCATCGACTCTTTTTTGAAAGACGCTTCGTTCCAGCTTCAGCCAACCACAGAGCACGTACCGGAGCATACAATTAGGGCGGGGCCATCTGTAAGAATGACAGAGGGAGAGAGAGAGAGAGACGGAGAGAGAGAGAGCGCAAGAAAGAGAGAGATGCATAGACTCCACATGTTCAAACGTAACAGACATGACAAGGAAAATGGCTAAACTTCAACATAATGGACATGAAAACATTAACGTGAAACAAAACCCAAAAACCCCTTTTTACATGTCCCCCCTCTAAGGTCGGCTCCAGACGCCCAAACAAAACCTAAAAACCAAAGTTCAGGAGGGTGGAGCTGAGGCAAATGGGGAGGGACAGAGGAACAGGCCCATGCAGGGGAATAGGATCATGCAGGGGAACAGGATCAGAATCATGGGGCAATGGCAGACCTTGGCAGTGGGGACATGGTGGTCCTGGACCATAAAGCAGTGGCAGACAGTGAAACAATGGAGGTCCTGGGCCGTCGAGCAGTGGCAGTCCTGATTCATGGAATAGAGGTGGGCCTGAACCGTGAAGCAGAATCTGCTTTGATTTGACTTATGAAAGTCAGCTGTGACTTGACTTGACTCATGAAGACCAGCTGTGACTTGACTTGAATCAGGAATGGTAGCTGTGACATGAAGGAGCATTGTTGTGGCAGCCATTTTGTGAGGTGCGCTCCGGTGCGTCCGCCATTTCAATCACAGATGCAGTGTAACGTTCCTCCTCTGTGACACCCACAGTGAAAGAGGAACCAACAGACAACAAAGCAAAGTCCATAAACTGAACAAGTGACGAATGCAGACCCTCACATCTAAGCTTAGAGCTTAGAGGTTGATTCATGGCATCACAAAAAATCTCTATGAAAAGACAGTCCAGGAGATCAGAATAGTTAGTGATGGCTTAAAATTCACGAAGGTGGTTCTCCAGCATTCACGGGGCTTGTTTAAGTTAAAATATGAAAGCCGTTAGTTACAAGTTGAGACTAACAATGTTAATGTACTTACAGTCAGGTTCTTTTGCGAAAGTTTTTCTGCATCTTAGATTGTTGGGATGCTTGCTTGCAGCAACTGTAGCCATGTTATAGACTTGCTTTCAGATTTCTGATACTGATTACATGTATATATGCTTGAAACCTTTTCATTTATTATTTCAGTTTATGTCATTCCCTGGATAGTTTAATTTATTTCATTTGTTGCTGCTCTGTATAGTTGAATGCAAGTGTAGTATGCCAGCTAGACCTAAACCGGGGTACTGCTTTAGATGTGGAGAGGAGGGGCATATTGCCAGCTCCTGTTCCAATGATCCAAATCCCACATTGGTAGCAGAGAAAAGAAGCCAACTCACAAAGCCACAGAATGAATGGGATTTGCAGTATGGCAGCCCCAAGCCAAAACTAGTAGCTGTTCTTGCTGCGGGGCAAGCAGGAACTGAGACCAATTCAGAGTGTCCCAAACCATATAAAGTGTTGATGTCACAAGCACAGGTGAACTCACGGCAGTCATTCGTACCCAGGGGGTTAACTGGGACTAGATGCACCGCCCAAGTTGACATAGCAGGAATGACATTTGACTGTTTACTCGACACAGGTTCACAAGTCACCACCATCACGCAATCTTTCTACAACAGGAATCTCAGTGACCAACAAATTCAGTCTTTGGACAGTTTGCTTGAAGTTGAGAATGCCAGTGGTCAAAATGTTCCCTACCTTGGTTACATTGAAGTTACTATCACCTTTCCCAGAGATTTTGTTGGAATACGAATGGAGGTGCCTACCTTAGCACTTGTCATCCCTGATCTTCCTTCCTCTTTTCAGTCGTCTATGTTGATTGGCACAAATACCTTGGATGAGCTGTACAAGGATTTTTTACAACAAAAACAAAGTACTTTTCACCCTCTTATGGGTATAAGCAATACCCTCAAATCAGAAAGCCAAGACCATTGCGAAGTGTCTGTGGGAGCAGTTTATATGTCATTATGGCTATCCCAGACACCTTCACAACGATCGAGGCTCTGATTTTGAATCGCACTTGATTAAAGAATTGTGTGATTGCCGGGGCGTGGAAAGTCAGAACAACCCCATACCATCTGAGGGAGAATCCTGTTGAAAGTTTCAACAAAACCTTGCTAATTATGCTTGGAACCTTGGAGGCTAAGCTGCTGGAAGGAGTACGTAAAGCCACAGGTACACGCATACTACAACTGCACCAGAAATGAAACAACCGGGTTAATGTTCGGCGACAACCCAGGCTTCCAGTAGATTTAGCATTTAGATTACCTCTCAAAGGTTTAATTTGTGTATTTCCTTCTTGAAAATCATATTTGAATGTGAGGCAACTATAGTTGCCGGTGGGCAAATATGTTAAATGCACCCACCATGTCAAAGAGAGGAGAACATTTAGCACCTAATTCAAAATAACTGCTTTCAACAGATCAATCCTTATTCATAAGCAAAATTATTATATATAAAAGTCTAAGAACATTCAATGCAAACCCAAAAAAGCTGCATCTATTTTATAATCTCTGGAATATGAAAACATATCCATTTGTCTTAAAGTGGTGAAACATAGTGCAGAACAAAGTGCAGCCATTAAGTTGCCCCAATAGGACGTTGTGTATCAAAAATAATTGGATAAAAAATATAAAGAATGAAGATGAAATTGCATCTATGTAACTAAAAATAAATAAATAAATAAAATAAATTAAAAATAAATGAATAATGCTAAATAGTGCTGTAAATACTGTAAAGTGATTCCCTCATACGTCACAGTCCGGGAGTCCCCAACGCTGCGAAACGCCCCTCAGTGAACTAATGCAGTGATATAAGACATCAGATCTCAGAGTACACTTCATTGATGATATGACCTATGAAGACTACAGTTAAGCAGATGTAGAATGTGAATGAACGTGCAAGGTTTCATGTTGTTTCTGTATAAAATAAAATAAAATAAATAGAATAAATGCTTCACGCGAATCAGTGGGCTCACACGATAGCCATTAAAAGACCAAACTCATAATACACCGACCTCATTGATGATGCAAACTATATACACAGGCAGATGATATCAGAATATGAATGCAAGTTATGCAACGTACAAAACTGCACATTAAACATACTTCCAATAAAGGACCCGTAAGGTTTTTTTCTGACACCTGGACGTGACTCTCCGCAATCTCTGATGAAATCGGTCAGGTTTTCTCTGTATTAGAGACCTTTTGAAGTTACATTTGAATGCATTCGTTTACTGGATCTGTGGACTGAAAAGTTTACAGGGGTTCACCGGTTTAGGAAATTTCTGTTTCCTATTAAGGTATTGTTTTCGTTACTGATTTAAATTAATAATCAATAATAATTATTATTATACCATTCTGCGCGGCTCTCCCTGACATGCTCTCTTCCATTAGGCCTATTTTCAATTTCGCAATTTAAATTTGTGCATCTTAAAGGGTAATGGAAACGCAGCTACTGTCGGCGTCCTCTTTGACTGGAGTGCGGGAGACGGAGCGGGCGCGGGCGCATCAGGCGCAATCATCAAACATATCTCAAAGGAAGCCAGCACCACGGTCCTGACCGCATTATCAGTAGGCATTCCATTACAGATTTGTGCAAAACTTTTGCGATATTTTACACGTTGATTAAAAAAAAGTATTGCGAAATAACGTTTACATTAACCAATGTTATGCGACTAAAACGTAATTTGTTTATAGTACACTGAAGAATGATCATATGACATTTTACATATGCCATGTGACCTATAAATGCGAAAAAGCCTTTTCCATTGCAGTTTTCTGCGAAATGTTCCTTTTTCGAATTGCCTGAAAAACCACCTCATGCGAGTGTAAAAACTTGTTTGTGATATATAGGAGTTTTTGCGAAATTGACGCGTTTCCACTGTATTTTTTTTAATTCACAATTTAAATTTGCGCATCTTGAAGGGTAATGGAAACGCAGCTACTGTCTTTACTGGGCGTTCTAGCGCATATTTGCATTTATTCACATATGACTGGATGTGGACTGAATGAATGACTTGTGCTACTAGTGGTCGTTTTGGCCTTCACCAACAGCCGCTTGCACCACCTGCTGTTAAAGCAACTGATAGCAACTGGAGATCGTGCATTGGTGCTCTACTGATATTCCTGCAGCTCCGGGATGTGAAATGCAGAATTTTCTTCCGAATTTTAACCACTGAATTTGTGGAAGCGAATTTGTGAAATGAAATAAAATGGACCGAAATTTGCCTGTCGAATATTATACATCGTATTTTTAAACAGACTGAATATTTCTGGAAGGTGAATATGAATTTTTTAAATTTTTAGTTATGAAAATGTGTTTGTGAAATATTTTGAATTGAAATATTCACAGCTTAAATAAAGAACTCTGTTAAATTTCAGAGACTAAAAATGCAAGCCCTGAAAATACAAGGCATTAAAATGCAAGCACTGTTAATTCAATGCATTATTTTCTCAGTGCAATTCAACATGCTGTTTTATTTCAGACATTTGTCATTAATTTTCATCCATACACGACTACCTGTGAAAGATTAAAAAAGGTTATGTCACTTTCGATAAAAAAATGTCTACTAAATACATAAAAATAAATGTGGTTTGTATTTCTTAGTAAATCCTTTTTTGAAAGTGTCTCTTTCGTCTTAGTTTATTTCTTCAGTGTACTACTACAGACTTATATAAATTTCATACAATTTTTATATGAGAGTTCAGTTCGCGCAAACATATAAAATCAGTCATTATTTACTCACTTTCATGTCATTTGATCCCTCTGTTTTTGTTCATTGCACTATTTATTGATGTTTTTGAGGCTTCTAAAAGTCAGGCTTTATTGGCCAATATTGTATGATCAGAAGCAAGCAGAATATACTTGACCAAAATCACCTTTTACAGCAGGTAAAATAAGCATTGAACATGTCACTGTTTTTCCCAGTAATTTCTATAGATGCTGTTGACATGGAATTTTCACCAGATGTCGAAAACAATCCAAGCACTTCATACATACAAATAAAACAAGTAATTTCAGAAATTAAGTTGTGTAATAAAATGGAATGACACTGAGGAAAAAATGAGGAAACTACTGAAATTTATTTAATACTTTGTACAAAATCCTTTGTCAGTAATAACAGCTTCAAGACGCCTCCTGTATGGAGAAACTAGTCATATGCATTGCTCAGGTGTGATTTTGGCCCATTATTCCACAGAGTCTTCAAATCTTGAAGGTACTGTGCGCCTCTTCTACTGTATGAACTCTGATCTTTAGTTCTTAGTCTTTAGTTACTTTCTGTTGGATTCAAGTCAGGTGATTTGCTGGGCCATTCTAGTAGGTTTATTTTCTTTTCTGAAACCAGTTAAGTTTTACAACTGTGTTTGGGATCGTCTTGCTTAAATGTCCACTAGAGGGATCGAACACCATGAAGTTCAGTAAATAATGACTAAGTTATAGTGTATGTTTGGTGGTGAACTTTAATCACTGTCACTATGTGTAGTTAATCCAAAACTTAAGGTAGTATTGTGTGTGTGTGTGTGTGTGTGTGTGTGTGAGAGAGAGAGAGAGAGAAATGAAATTCCCCTTTAAAATATTTGTTTGTTCTTCACAAAAATCCAAATGTTTAAATATATATAAACATTTATTTATGGACTTATTTTTTTGCAATTAATTCAAGGAGGTGAGGAATCTTTCCTCACTTTGACTTGCTTCCTGACGCCACCTTTCTTCTCTTTCTCTGTCCTCAGCATGTCGTCATTCCTTCCGCTCTTGGCTGTCTCATTCTCGTCTCTCCTCCTTCTCCTGCTTTTCTCTCCATCTTTTCTCCCCCCTTTTGACTGCTTCCTGCTCTCTTGCCGATCCCCTCTCCTCTATCTGCCTGATCAGAACCTCAATGGATTTATGGGTTCTCTTCCTTGATGCCCTTGGTGTGTCTGGGGCTGGACTTACTGAGGATGTAGAGGCCACGGCAAAATCCGGGGCAGATGAGGTAATAAGGGCAGGTGGAGTGATGGAGGGTCTGTCCCCAATTGCCTCATCCATGGCCCTGTACCACTTCCAAGATGCTGCTGTGGGTTGCCGGACATTTCAGATCCTACGAAAATGCACAAGCAAAACAAAAGCAGTCATTTAAACAGCACAATGTCAACTGATTTCTGTATTAGAAATAACAACATGATCTTACTTTATATTTTTATTTCAGGTTTTCCCTTTTTTTCTGTCTTGCAGGCCCTGCTCTATCACAAAAGCTCTGCACACAAATCAAGAATCAGAAATGTGCTGTAATATCTGTTTGAAATAACATTAGTCAACAGCATATGACATGAGTTTTTATTGATTTCTGCAATATACTCACTCAAAGCCTTTGATGGTTGCATTTCATTTTCAGGTGAAGTGGGCCTCATTAGCCACTCTCCACTGGATACTGCTGGGACCCTAGGTGGATACATCCACTTCAACTGCGAAAGGAACTTGGGGGTCTGGATGGTGGAGAATTGTGGCCATGCTGAAGGAGCCTCCTTGAGCTTCTCGAATGCTCCGTGGGCAGTGGAGTTCCAGGACAGGGACTTGGGTTTACCTTAGAGCATGGAGGCCAGGGGAGCTGTGTGGAAACTGAAGTTCTTGATGAATCTCCGATAGAAATGGCAATTCCCAGGAATCTCTGCAACTTCTTTATGTACTCCCAGAACACCTTGTTCATGAAATCTTGGAAGACGGACAGTGAGCTGGCCAGGCCATATGGCATAACCTGATATTTGTAGTGGCCTGATGGTGTGATGAATGCCGTCTTCCACTCGTCACCTTCCCGGACCAGGAAAAGTGGGTAAGGCAACTTCGAGAGTTCAGAGCTCGGTAATCAATACATGGTCCCTTCTTTCTTGCTCACAAAGAAGAAGCTCGAGGCAGCTGTAGAGGTGGAGTGTCGGATGAAGCATTGTTTAAGAGCCTCCTTGATGTAGTCCTCCATAGCCTTGCGCACTGGGATGGACAGGGGGTATACTCTACCCTTGAGGAGTTTAGCACCAGGCAGCAGATTGATGGCACAGTCCCATGGCCGGTGAGGTGGAAGAGGAGCAATCAGATGGGATGGTGTCTCCTTGGGTTCCGGACTCTCCACAAGGGCTGATGCTACTTGAGCCACACTAGGACAGTTTCGGAACAGCAGTGAGACAGTTATGTAGGCAGACCTCACATGGTTCCCATCTGGTTTCCAGAGAGTCCTAGGATGATGTCCACTGTGGGTCCCTCTAGTACCAGAAAAGTGATGGTTTCTTCATGTAAGCAGCCAACTTTAAGTTTCATCGGCAGAGACATGTAAATCACTTGCCCATGCCCTAGCAGTATTCCCTGGATGGTCTCGACTCAGAGGTCCTGGGCATGGCAGGTGGAGATGGCTCAAGAAGTCTTGTGATGTGAAATTGCCAGAGGGGCCCGAGTCGATGAGGGCAGCGACTGAAACAGAACGGTCTGGGGTGGGTAGTTATTCTGATCATAATGACAAGGTGGAAATGTCAGGTTCAAGTTAAAGGGTACTCACCGCAGTGCATGGGGATCGGATGGGTTTGTCTTCCCACAAAAATGCAACACCGAACTTAATCACTTGCATTTTATGGATCTCATGCACTTTATTCTGTTTTCATTCAAGGTATTTATTTAGTATTTGCTTATTACTCGTTTATCTTTTGTTGAATAAAATTTATTTTATTAAGAGACTCTACAAATGAGCATTTTCTCACCAATCTTTTGCATAGATCAAATGACCAACTCCCTTTAGTTTGCATTAATGGTAAATGATTGAAAAAACCCTGTTGGGAGTGTTTTTATACTGCCAAGGTAAACCAAAGTAAGTAAGTCTTTGACTGATACCCTGAACTAAGATGGGTGGGGTATGTGGTAATCTGACATACTCATAAATGCAGCTGTCCTTCGTCTCCGCTGGTCCCGTCCAGCTCTCCCAAATCTCCACTGGTCCCGTCCATTCCTCCAGAGCACCCCCCTGAGCCTGAGCTTCCTCCAGAGCGCCCTCCTGAGGCCGAGCTGCCTCCAGCGCGCCCTCCAGAGCCCAAGCTGCCTCCAGCGCGCCCTCCAGAGCCCGAGCTGCCTCCAGCGTGCCCTCCAGAGCCCGAGCTGCCTCCAGTGCGCCCTCCTAAGCCCGAGCTTCCTCCAGCGCGCCCTCCAGAGCCGGCGCTGCCCGAGCGCCCTCCTGTGCCTGCGCCTCCTAAGCCCAGAACTTCCTGTACTCTCCTGGGCTGACTATGCCCTGAGTTCCCCCAAGAAAATTTTTGGGGGTCTACCCTCCTGACCCACCATGGCAGCCCGAACTATATACTCAGCCGTGGCTTCCTGAACCCCCTGATCCTCCTTGGCCACATGGACTGTTTGCTCGGCCGTGGCTTCCCGAACTCTCTGACCCGCCATGGCCGGTTGGACTGTGTACTCGGCCATGGCTTCCCAAGCTCCCTGACCCACCGTGGCCACATAGACTGTGTGCTCGGCCATGGCTCCCTGAGCTCCCTGACCTGCCATGGCGGGTTGGACTGTGTACTCGGCCATGGCTTCCCGAGCTCCCTGATCCGCCATGGTGCTATGGACTGTATGCTCCGCCGTGGCTCCCCGCGCTCCCTGATCCGCCATGGCATCCCATACGGTATGCTCCGCCGTGGCTCCCCGAGCTACCTGACCCGCCATGGCATACCGAACTGTATGCTCCGCCGTGGTGGTGTACCTTTTCTCCCTCCTGTGTCTGCCCCGCACGAGCCTCCAGGGCGCCCACCCTCCCTCCCCAGTGCATTTGTTACGGCGTGAGTCGCGCCTTATGGGGGGGGGTAGTGTCACACCCCTGTGGACTGTTTTGTGTGTTTTTCCATTTGTGTGTATGCCCTTATTTGGTCTTCCTGTTCCGTCTCTAATTATTATGTCACTGTTTAATCGATTACACCTGTCTCCCCCTGATTGGTCCTTGTATATAAGTTTGGTTATTTTCACAGTTTGGTTGTTGGTTATTAAGTTGGCTTGGGAAAGCCAACTTACTGAAATCTTATTTAAACTTATTAAGTTGGCTTGAGAAAGCCAACTTACTGATATGCTATTTAAACTTATTATTATTATTAAGTTGGCTTGAGAAAGCCAACTTACTGATATGCTATTTAAACTTATTATTATTAAGTTGGCTTGAGAAAGCCAACTTACTGATATGCTATTTAAACTTATTAAGTTGGCTTGAGAAAGCCAACTTACTGATATGCTATTTAAACTTATTATTAAGTTGGCTTGAGAAAGCCAACTTACTGATATGCTATTTAAACTTAATATTATTATTATTCTTCTTACTAAAACTGTTAACTCTAACTCGTCCTAGAGCTTTAACTCTACAAACTCCAAACTCAGCCCAGATCTTCAGACTGATCTGAAGTTAGTTGCTATATCTTTTCTAACTGATCAGACTTACGGTTTTCCTAAAAATGACGTTTAAAACTGGGAAAAATCCCATAGACTTACATTGACGGAATGTTCAAATGAGCCAACACTATTCAAATTCCAACTGTCAAAATCCCCAGAATCCTTTGAGCCTCAATCAAACTTACCTTCTATGTACTGTATTTCTAATCCATTTAAACTCATTCAAACTTATCTATCTATCTATCTATCTATCTATCTGTCTATCTATCTATCATCTAACCTTATCTATCTATCTATCTATCT
>VONZ01001496.1:0-134158 GCA_012976165.1 Labeo catla
ATGATTAGCATGTTGTTAGCAAGTTTCTATCATGATTAGCAAAGTTGCTAGCATGTTTCTAGCATGACTAGCATGTCGCTAGCATGTTTCTAGCATGATTAGCATGTCACTAGCATGTTTCTAGCATGATTAGCATGTCACTAGCATTTTTCTAGCATGACTAGCATATCGCTAGCATGTTTTTTAGCATGACTAGCATGACACTAGCATGTTTCTATCATGATTAGCATGTCGTTAGCATGTTTCAAGATAGATAGATAGATAGATAGAGTTTGAATGAGTTTAAATGGATTAGAAATTAGAAACATAGAAGGGAAGTTTGATTGAGGCTCAAAGGATTCTGGGGATTTTGACAGTTGAAATTTGAAAAGTGTTGGCTCATTTGAACATTCCGTCAGTGTAAGTCTATGGGATTTTTCCCAGTTTTAATCGGCATTTTTAGGAAAATCGTAAGTCCGATCAGTTAGAAAAGATATAGCAACTAACTTCAGATCAGTCTGAAGATCTGGGCTGAGTTTAGAGTTTGTAGAGTTAAAGCTCTAGGAGGAGTAGCAGTCAACGGGTTTAGTAAGAAGAATAATAATAATAATAATAAGTTTAAATAGCATATCAGTAAGTTGGCTTTCTCAAGCCAACTTAATAAGTTTAAATAGCATATCAGTAAGTTGGCTTTCTCAAGCCAACTTAATAATAAGTTTAAATAGCATATCAGTAAGTTGGCTTTCTCAAGCCAACTTAACTAGATAAAAAAGTTCGTCAAGACAAACTTTAAGTTGGCTTGAGAAAGCCGGAGCAGAAAGTTTTAGAAAGTTTGAAAAGTTTAAAAAGTTTGAAAAGTTTGAAAAGTTTGAAAAGTTTAAAAAGTTTAAGAAGTTTTAAAAAGTTTTAAATTTGGATGGTTTTCAGTCTGAAATAGTTTGAAGTTTTAAACTTTGAATTCAGTCTGTCAGATAGATAGATAATTAACATGTTGTTAGTATGATTCTAACATTTTTAGCAAGTTACTAGCATGTTGTTAACATTTTTTAACATGATTAACCAGTTACTGGCATGTTGCTTGTCTGTTTCTAGCATGATTAGCAAGTTGCTAGCATGTTGCTAGCACAATTACCAAGTTACTAGCATGTTGCTTGTCTGTTTCTAGCATGATTAGCATGTTGTTAACATGATTAGCAAGTTGCTAGCATTTTGCTAGCACGATTAGCAAGTTACTAGCATTTGCTAGCATGTTTCTAACATGATTAGCATAGCATGAGTTGCTAGCATGTTTCTGCATGTTGCATGATTAGCAAGTTGCTAGATATTATTAGCATGAGCATGTTTCTAACATGATTAGCAAAGTTGCTAGCATATTTCTAGCATAATTAGCCAGTTGCTAGCATGTTTTTAGCATGATTAGCAAAGTTGCTAGCATGTTTCTAGCATGATTAGCAAGTTGCTAGCATGTTTTTAGCATGATTAGCAAAGTTGCTAGCATGTTTCTAGCATGATTAGCAAGTTGCTAGCATGTTTTTAGCATAATTAGCCAGTTGCTAGCATGTTACTAGCATGATTAGCAAAGTTGCTAGCATGTTTCTAGCATGATTAGCAGGCTACTAGCATGACTCTAGTTTGGCTAGTGATAGATAGTAACGGTTAGATGATAGATAGATAGATAGATAGGTGAGTTTGAATGAGTTTGAATGAGTTTGAATGGATTAGAACTACAGTACATAGAAGGGAAGCTTGATCTCAAGGGATTCTGGGAGTTTTGACAGTTGAAATTTAAATAGTGTTGGCTCATTTGAACATTCCGTCAATGTAAGTCTATGGGATTTTTCCGAGTTTTAAACGTCATTTTTAGGAAAACCATAAGTCCGATCAGTTAGAAAAGATATAGCAACTCGAGTCAGACCAGTCTGAAGATCTGGGCTGAGTTTGGAGTTTGTAGAGTTAAAGCTCTAGGAGGAGTAGCAGTCAGAAATTTTAGTCTCAGAAGAATAATAATAACTTTAAGTTTAAATAGCATATCAGTAAGTTGGCTTTCTCAAGCCAACTTAATAAGTTTAAATAGCATATCAGTAAGTTGGCTTTCTCAAGCCAACTTAATAAGAAGTTTAAATAGCATATCAGTAAGTTGGCTTTCTCAAGCCAACTTAATAATAACTGGAAGTTTAAATAGCATATCAGTAAGTTGGCTTTCTCAAGCCAACTTAATAATAAGTTTAAATAGCATATCAGTAAGTTGGCTTTCTCAAGCCAACTTAATAAGTTTAAATAGGATTTCAGTAAGTTGGCTTTCCCAAGCCAACTTAATTAACATACAGACCACAGCTGTTACGAAAGGAGCGATTTCATTTTTCAAGGGTAGTAAACTGTAACTGTATAAAAGTTTTGAGATTAGAATGTTCTGCGTTCATTCTGACTCTGTTGAACCCAAGGTACAACATGTACTTTGCCACTGCTATGTTGCAATAAACATCTTCATCAAGATCGTCAATGTCCTCTTCACTTTTTCTTACAGTGCCCTTTTCTGCTTACTATGTCCTTCTCTATATGATTTAACAGCTTCCACACATTTTGTTCTGTGGTTTAGACAGCATAAATTAGCAGAACAACGTATTCAGTATTACATTAACCGTGCAATTCATGCTGTTGTTTACATCCGAGTAGCTCCAATATGGCCACACATCCGGGTAACTGTGTGCAAACCCTCTATAGTAAGTAACAATAAAGTATAGTTTAATTATAAATTAATTAAAAATATACAAAAGCAAAACACACCTGGTGCACATTCTTTGTACTTTATTTTCTAGAAGAAGAGTTCAAAATCTTGCTGTATTTTTGTGTAGTTAATTAATAGAAAGTACACCACCATCTTGCTCCGATGAAAATTACTTGAATGCACCTGGCATCTAAAGATGACTTCCCAACTTGTACTGACGAAGTGGGTAAGTACAAGTGGAACAATGCTTTACATCTCCAAGCTCTGTTTATAGTAAAATTAACATATTTTCTGAGCCAATAATATAATTCTATGAAAATGGTTTTAAAAAGCGTCTTTTTGCAGTAAAACACCCCTGTAATGAGTGGTTAGATGACATGAAGCGACCTGTGGTTAGCTGAACTGAAAACACATTACCGTACATATCCTATATACAGCTCCTGATTAGGGTGAAATCAGTGGGATTTTGTCCACAAAATGATAAAAGCATACATTATTTTAACATTAACTGCCATCCATGCTCATTTTCTTTTGCTATGTATGCAAGGCATACAGCGCTGGACACAGACAGATTTGCAGAACAAGTACGCAAAACAAATACTTTACAGGAATTAGTTTTTTTGCTGTTACTGTGGCAGCACACCTTAACCCTGCACACATTTTTATATTTAGATATTTTGAAAAAGTTTAGCTTTAATTAATTCAGTCTTATCTTTTTACCCTGTTTTAACATGGATTTCTTTAGAGACCAGAAGACGAGAGCATCCAAACAGAAGTTGAAATCCATTTCATCGGGTTACTCAGGAAAAAGGTGGATATGCTTAAAAAATGTTTTGAAGAAAGTCATCCAAGTTTGATACATCTAGAGGAGTAAATTATGAACATACCCATTAAAGTCTACATGATAAATTTTTAATATTTCATATTCTTTTTTATTTTTGTGTTTGAGAAGACTTATGTAACTCTTTTAACACTTTTTTCAGTACATAGATGGACAGTAGTGGCACAATAAGAGAGAACATACAAGAAAAAACTCCATGACAACAGTAGTTCCACAGTTGTGTCACTAGTATGAAGTACTGACATAAACAGGTCAGTTTTGTTGCTTGGGGGAATACATAGCAAACTATAATGTCCTTGGACAAATACAGGACAAATCTAAATTTACCCTAGCTAGGCTTCTCTGAGATAGGAATAATAAATACTTTGTTCCCAAACTCATCAAATATTGGTCAAACAGTAGCAGTTACACCTGTCTTCATGGTTAAGTACCATGGACAGAGACTATTTAAACTGATGTAAATGGTGAAGAGATTAAGGAAAGGTCTACCTGAGTATTTATTTTGAACTTACAGCTACAGTTTCTATTGGTGAGTAGCTACAGGTCACTAATCTTATAATGCCATGTAAATTGTAACACTTCATTGAGTCCCTTGAAAGTCATGTGGAACAACTGCACCCATCTGTCTGCATGCTGCTGTTACTTATGTATTGTATGGTTATCAGTGAACAATAAAAATAGGAACTGGGTTGCAGTGTGGATTATCACTTGTTGGTTTGCTGTTGGGGTTATTTCTAGTGGGTAATTTTTTCATCCTGCCAGGGTAAAAGTAGGAAACTAGGCCATCTTTCCACCTGTGCAACAGCCAATTTAAATGGGTGGGTTTGATTGAAAGAGTTTAAAACAGCCAGCAGGTCAGGTTATGGTATTCTGTCTTCTTCTGTGAATCACCAACATTAACATTTCACAAATGAGTTTTTAATCACATAAAGTGACCAACTTTCAATTTAATTAATTCGTCAGTCTCATTTTCTTCATCTGATCTGTTCCTGCTTTTCCACTTTCTGATTAGCCATCTTTTAAAACCTGACTGTCACTCTATTAAGTGTGTTTCTGTTAAACATATCATACAATTGTAAGAACATTTTTAAAGATAAAATATGCATAATAATAATTATAATAATAATAATAATAATATAAATAATTGTAATTTGATGAAGCTTATATATTAAACGTATACATATATGATATTATGTGAATTATTATTATTATTATTTCCCATAAATATGCATCATGACATAAATGCAGATATTAAAATTCCTTCTACTTCCTACAATTTTCAGGAAACTACTGGGTATGTTAATGTTGTTGAGGGTGCTGAGGCTATGAAGTATGATACTTCACTATTGGTTGCGAAATGAATCCTGATTTTTGTCTTCCTCCCGCACATCTATGCGAGAAAAGAGAGGGCTATTGTGTTGCCTGATCCTCAGTGGAAAAGACACTCAAGAATGATATATTCTTCATTTACCAGTGCTTCTAAAAGCAGGATCACTGTACATATTGTGAGCCTCAGGCTGCCTTGTAGATGTTACAGCAGTGGAGAGTTGTTTTCTCTCTCTCAGCATGCACTAACCACTTGTTAATAGCTCAGAGAATATGCATAATTAATTGAATGATCCCATTCCTTGTGGCAACAAGAATTCTGAATTATTCATTCCTAAATACACCCATAAACACATGTGCACATACAGCTAAATTATGGAAGTGCTGGAAGTGCTGACTAATATTTGGTTTATATATAAAACTGTTTATATTGGCCACATTTATCATATGTACTTTTAAAAATCGGTGAGCACCCGGGCTCACCGCCGACCGGTGGCTTTAGGAAAACAGAGAATGGTGGGCAGTATGCTTTTAATATAGTAAATATAGGAAGAATGTGCCATATAGGAAGAATATGCCAGTCATTAATGTAAATGTAAAACGTAAATATGTTAAATGTAGGACAAGTTACATCCTTTTGTCAGCAGCTGGCACTATGATTTAAACTGAATATTAGCCTTAAGATATGTTCAGGCCAGAACGTGAAGTTTGGGGCAGATCGGACATTGCATGTTTAAGTTAGTGTAAAACAAGTAATTTCCTGTTGCCAGCAGGTGGTACTATCATCATAACTGAATATTGGCCTTTACATGTGTTGAAGTCAGGACTCTTATCGAACAAGTGGTTTGGTGCAGATCGGACATTGCATGTTTAAGGTAGTGTAAAACAAGTAATTTCCTGTTGCCAGCAGGTGGCGCTATGATTGTAACAGAATATTGGCTGTTACATGTGTTCGAACAAATGAAGTTTGGGGCAGATTGGACAAATTCCTCTTTCATGGCACTGATAGCATGCATTAGCACTTAGTAAGTGCTGTTAGCATGTTTCTAGTATGTTTAGCACAAAATGGAATATCTTGCTGTGCTTTCCTTGACCAGCAACATGACCAGCAAAAACCAGCAAAGGACCAGCTTAAACCAGCAAAGGACCAGCTTAAACCAGCATCAAAACCTACCTAACCAGCATTCCAGCATCAAAACATACCTACTAGCATATGCTGGTTTTTTCACCAGGGTAGCCTATTTAAAACTTGCTAACGCTTTTTAGTATGTTGCTAGGAGTCCGTAACAGCATTAAACATGTCACTTCCTGTTGTCAGCAGGTGGCGCTGTGACTATAACTGAATATGGGCACTGACATGTGTTCAGGACCGGACTGTTATCAAACATGTGAAGTTTGAGGCAGATCGGACATTGTTTGCCTGAGTTACAGCAACTTCCTTTTTCATGGCAAAACATCGAAATTTGTCAGGCCGCCAGGGACACGCCCTTTGACGAAAACTCAAGATCTTCGCAATTTAGCATCACAAAGGCCTTATGATAACACTCAGCAAATTTGAAGATGATCGGATTAAAACTGTAGGATGAGCTCGTTAAAGTACGAGGCCTGAAAATGACAAAAACTGCACAAAAATCGACAGGAAATTCAATATAACGGACTTCCTGTTGGGTTTCGGATGTTGTGCCAAGAGACTTTTTTGTAGGTATTGGCGTGTTACATGTGTGTACCGAGTTTCGTACATGTACGTGAAACGTAGTTCGAGGCGCACTCCATTGAAATTTTATAGGTGGCGCTATCAAGCCATTTTGACACACCCACTTCTGAAACCTATATACACGTGTGCAAAGTTTGGTGAGTTTTCAAGCATGTTTAGGCCCTCAAAAATGCTTTTCATTTTGGAGAAGAAGAAATGGAGCAATTCCAATAGGGTCCTCGCACTGCAGTGCTTGGGCCCTAATAATTCACATATAATTCACATAATATCATATATGTCATATCTCAGAAGGTGTTGTGCCCCTCTCCATGTCACAAACTAGACTCGAAATCCAATAGCAAGTGTAACAAAGTTTATTAAAGATCGTGCAGGGCAGATAAAGCAAGGCAAACGGTAAGAAGTAGTAAGGCTGCAAGCCACAGTCCCAACATCACGGAGAAAACAACAGGCGGGTGAAACGATCCGTCGCTGAGCAAGCAATCCACAAGTGGTACGGCTAAATCCACAGAGGCAAAATATCTACACGGAAAAGCAATCCCTGGAACAAGAAATACTGGAGAGAACAACGACAAGACATGAGCGAACAACGATCTGACAACAAACACAGTAAAAGCGAGACAGATATAAGCAGCAGTAATGAGCAACAGGTGCAGCTGCGCTAATTAGCTCCCAGCACCAGGGTTGCTGGGCAATGCTAACAAGCAGTCAGACCGGTGACAAACAACACACAGACACACCACACCACACAGGAATGAACACACAGACCCATGAACCGTGACAATACCCCTCCCCCTAGGAGCGCCACCTGGCGCTTCCAGGGGAAGTTACCTGGCGATTGTATTCATCGATAAGGGAATGATCCAGTATGTCTCTTGCAGGAACCCAACTCCTCTCCTCCCAGTCCTCCTCCCAACTCCTCTCCTTCCCAGTCCACCAGGTACTGAAATCCGCGTCCCCTCCTTCTAGAGTCCAGAATACATTTTACCGAATAAACAGGTTCCCCATCTACGAGTCGCGGCGGTGGGGGAATCGGGGCAGGCGGATTAAAGGTAGAATGAAAAACTGGCTTTAATTTGGAAACATGAAAGACGGGATGAATTCTCCTGTACGCTGGAGGAAGTTTGAGGCGAACTGCCACCGGGCTAATAATCTTGGTGACAGTGAACGGGCCAATGAATTTAGGAGCAAGTTTATTACAAACGGTGCGGAGAGGAATATTCTTGGATGAAAGCCACACTTTTTGACCAGCGACGTAGACGGGAGGCTTTGACCGGTGGCGATCAGCCTGGGCCTTGGTGCGTGACCTCACCTGGAGGAGAGCATGTCTGGCTTTCCTCCAAGTGCGGCGACACCTCTGGACAAAGGAGTGAGCAGAGGGGACCGCGACTTCGGATTCCAAACTGGGAAAAATAGGTGGCTGGTAACCTAAGCTACACTCAAACGGAGACAGGCCCGTAGCCGACACTGGTAAAGAGTTGTGTGCGTACTCCACCCATGAAAGTTGCTGACTCCAAGAGGATGGGTTCTGAGACACCATACACCGCAACACACGTTCCAAATCTTGGTTGGCCCTCTCCGTCTGACCATTACTCTGAGGATGAAACCCAGAAGACAGACTAACACTCGCCCCCAACAAAAAACAAAATTCCTTCCAGAATTTGGAGACAAACTGAGGCCCCCGTCAGAGACCACGTCCGTCGGGAGGCCATGAATGCGAAAAACGTGATTAATGACAGCGCTGTTTCTCTGGCTGAGGGTATTTTGGGCAAAGGGATAAAATGAGTTGCCTTCGAGAACCGGTCCACCACAGTCAAAACTACTGTGTTAACCTGTGAGGGTGGGAGTCCCGTAACAAAATCTAGCGAAATGTGGGACCAGGGTCTCAAAGGAACTGACAGCGGTTGAAGGAGTCCAGCAGGGTGTCGACTGGAAGTCTTAGAGGTGGCACAGACTGAGCAGGCCAAAACAAAAAGTCGTATGTCATGGGCCATAGATTGCCACCAGAACCGCTGTTTAATAAGAAGTGTAGTACGACTAACCCCTGGATGACAGGCTACTTTGGAACAATGACCCCAACGGATGACATCGGACCGCAAACTCTCCGGCACAAACAAACGACTCGGTGGGCACTCAGGCGGAGGCGTTACCCCTTGTAAGGCCGTGCGGACCTTCGATTCGATCTCCCAAGTCACCATTGAAACCACAATTTTCTGTGGTAAAATGGGCTCAGGAAACAGCGGGTGTTCAGATTGGTCAAAAACGCGGGACAAGGCATGATCTTAGCTGCCAGAGAATCAGAAATATATTTCTCCATGGCCTCCCTTTCCGGAGGGGAAAGCAAGTATAACCTGCCCTTAGGCGGAGACGTACCTGACAATAAATCTATCGCACAGTCATAGGGACGATGTGGAGGAAGGGAAGCAGCTCGAGACTTACTGAACACTCCCTTCAGGTCAAGATACTCAACGGGCACGTTTGACAGGTCCGCATGTTCATCCTGTAACACAGAACAAGACACAGAAGAACAAGCAGACAACAAACACGAAGCATGACAATATTCACTCCATGATGAGACAGTATTCTGTTGCCAGTTTATATTGGGGTTATGGAGTGGAGAGCCAGGGGTGACCCAAGACTACTGAAGCCAAGGGGGAATCAGTCAAAAGAAAGTGAATGTCCTCTGTGTGGTTGCCAGAAGTAATAAGACTCAGTTGCCAGAAGTAATAAGGCCCAGTGGTGTGTGTGACCGGAGGAAGAGACTGGCCGCTGAGTGCACTGACAGCAATAGGGTGGGTGAGTAGAATCACAGGAATTCCCAGTTCGTGAGCGAAATCCAAAAAATTCCCCTCTGCTCCAGAGTCAAATAAAGCTTGACATGAGAAAGAGGCGTGGTCCCACTGTAGTTTAACCGGGAGGAGAGTAGCAGCTGAAGAGGATTTCTCAAACGCGACCCCACCCGTCAGTAACCTCCCTCCTACTGACGGGCTTTGGCTTTTACCGGGCACTGAGCCGCAATATGACCGGCAGCGCCGCAGTACAAACAAAGTCCCAATGCCCTGCGTCTCTCCTTTTCCTCCCACGAAAGACGAGTTCTGCCCACCTGCATGGGCTCATGATCAAACGCGTGACCGACCGTATCTGTCGAATAGCAAGAGCCAATCTGTCCTGTGGTATCAAGCAAGCAAAAAAATTTTTGTATGCAAAAAAATCACTTTACTGACAACAAAGACACACGGAGTCTGTAGCAAGCCAATCAGACCATCACTGATTACAAGCCCCTGCCACAGGCCTGCGATGTCGACACATCCCTCCCAGACACACTCAATGAGTTCTATGCACGGTTTGATATGCAGAATGACACACCTGCACAAAAACTACCCATACCTCCCAACAACGAGGCACTCTGTCTGTCTCCAGCCGACATAAGGAAGACTCTATCCGCAAATACGCAAGGCTGTGGGTCCTGACAACATACCTGGCCGTGTACTGAGGGACTGTGCTGCACAGCTGATGGATGTCCTAACAGATATCTTCAACACCTCGCTGAACCAGGCGGTCGTCCACATGTGTCTCAAATCCACCGCCATAATTCCAGTACCAAAGAAGTCCCCTGTGTCCTGTTTGAATGACTACTGTCCCATAGCACTGAATCCAATCATGATGAAGTGCTTTGAGAGGTTAGTTATGCACAATATCAAAACCAGCCTCCCCAACACACTCGATCCGCTCCAGTTTGCATACCATCCAAACCGTATACACAGGTGCCCCCCACATTCTACAGAGGAACCATTGAGAGTGTGCTGACCAGCTGCATCACTGTCTGGTACGGGAACTGCAGTGCTGCTGACCACAATACCCTACAACAGACAGTGAACAGCCGCAAAGATCATTGGTACCCCTTCGGGACATTTTCCTTGCACAGTGCTCTGGTAAAGCCACCAGTATTGTGAAGGAGATTCATCAGAGCAGGGAACCTTTTACCAAAATTCTATTGTCCAATTTTGAGTTCATGCTAATTGTAGCCTAAGTTTCCCATTGTTAGCCGACAGGAGTGGCACCCAGTGTGGTCTCATGCTGCTGTAATCCATCTGCTTCAAGGTTTGACGTGTGTTCAGAGATGCTCTTCTGCATACCTTTGTTGTAACGACTGGTTATTTGAGTTACTATTGTCATTCTATCAGCTCAAATCAGTCTGGCCATTCTCCTCTGACCTCTGGCAACAAGAAGACATTTTCATTTACAGAACTGCCACTCACTGGATATTTTTTTTTCTTTTTTGGACCATTCTCTGTAAACCTTAAAGATTGCTGTTTGTGAAAATCCGAGTAGATCAGCAGTTTCTGAAAATACTCAGACCAGCCTGGCACCAACCACCATGCAATGTCACTTAAAGTCACTTAAATCACCTTTCTTCCCTATTCAGGTGCTGGGTTTATACCTAAGCAGACCATCCTGACCATGTCTACATGCATCAATGCGCTGAGTTGCTGCCATGTGATTGGCTATGAGTCCTCTGTCCTCTGTCTTGGGCAAATGCTATATTTCTCACCTGTAAATTGGTTTAGGTGTCTGCTAAATTAATGTAAAATGGACTGGAGGTAAGCACATATATATTCAGGTCAAGTGCTTGCAGCTTTCTGCAATCGTACTTTAGGAACTAATACACCTGTTTTGCCTAGCAAGTCCCTAAATCAGTCCCAATCAGTCCTTTTGGTCCTCACTAAGAGGATGTGCTGACTGATGCAAGTTCTACAAGAAAGCGGAAACAAGTCTCAGTTGAGTGACCCATTGTCAGCAGCTTTCAGGACAAAGCAAAACATAATTTGCATATGAAGAGTGAGCAATTCAGAAAGATGAATAACAGATAAAACCCTTGTCAATATTGGTTCCTGAAGGGAGAAGATAAAACGTCCCTGAGGGTCCTGTTAAGCGAATATGGATTAGCATGTATGTAGGTACAATTAAACAGCAGCCCACTGTGAGAGAATTGCCACAATGATGACATCAAAAGCATCACCGCTCTCTCTCTCTTGCTCTGTTACTATTTATAGACTCCCATCAGCAATGGCTGGAAGGTAGCATGGCTGCTTCCCTCCCATTATTCTCTCTCCATGGCCACATCTGAATAGTGTGTCACAATGTCCATTTCTGCTCCTCACATTTTCTGTTACCTTGAAATTCAATTTTCAGAGGTTGAATAGCTGTCAGATGGCGTGGGCTGATGTGCTAGTTAATGTGGGCTGGTCAAACTATATCCTTAGGCAATCATAACATGCTTTAAAATATTCTCCTTACAAAGAATTTTACAATAAACCTCATGTTTATTCAAGGAAAACCAACTAAATTTTTAATTCTGACAGCTCCATCCCATCAAAAACTAAAACATTTCAACCTCTTATGTGTTCATTTTGTGAAATTAGTTTATTAAAACTGTTTATAATGCTCTCAAGTATACTTGATTTTCAGAAATTCTTGTAAGGACAAAATATTTCCAGATGCAGATTTTATAATGTGTTCAAGTTTATTATGAAGCATATTTAATTCCAACCCCTGATGTGTGAAATTTATTTTGTTAAAATAGTTTTAAAAAGTTTATAACATTCTCAGGAAAACTTCATTTTGATTGGTCACTTAACTAATAATAAACCTTTGTATGAGGATAACAGGTTTCCAAACGCAGATTTTACAGTGAGTTCAAGTTTATTATGCATATTCACCACAATGACCAACAGAAATCTGGAATTAAAAATTTAAAAAGAAAAAAAGTATTTTAGCCCATAATAATAATACATTCAAACTTACTGAAGTGTAAAATATTAAACTTTATTATGCATTCAATAGTTAAATAAAACCAGTTTTAATACAATGTAGGGTATAGAAATAACAGCAAATATCATATACTCAAGTTGATACTGTAGAGCTGAAACTAGCAGTCCACATGAGCTTAAATTATATGATCAGTTTTTCTATTGATCACTGTGCCTGATTTCCATTGTTGATTGAGGCCATTCACATGTAATATGTTCCAACTCATACTGTCCTGGCATCTTTTATGTAAAATGAAAATGGAAAAGCATGCAATGCTTTTGACAGGACGTGACTATGTATGCATGTATGGATTGATCTGCCACAGTTACAGCTTAGATGACACATAATTAGCTTGTAATGAATTCCTCTTTCCCTCCTAATCAACATCTGGGCCCTCATTCCACTTCATCAAGCTGCAGTGATCATCACATTCTCACATACACACTGACACTTAATCATGGATGGGCAATCACTGCTCTCTTAGTCAGCTTTGTTTAAAGTACATTTATCAGCTAGCTTCATGACTAAAGACATGTAGTATCTTGCACATAAAGCACATTAATGTGTATCGATAAAAATTTAAATCTTATGAAGAGCAGTGATTCACAGTTGATTATAAATACACTCCAGGAGTCATTCAAAATCAAAATACAATACACTTACGCCCTCTAGTGGTTTTATTCTGCACCTACTCAGGCCTTAATTATTTCACACCTTTGTAAAGAAATAGACAAGTCTTTTAAATATCATAATAAATAAATAAAATTAAATAATCGTAAAATACAATTCCATAAGATTGTTAAGAAGTTGTGAGATTACATTGCTTAGTAGGCACCTAAATATTGCAAGAGTTGCAGAAGACGTGCATCTGCTTTTTGGAGAAGCACTGCAAAAGGACTTAAATGATTACTGATTAAAATGCAGTGTGTATGCATAAATAATACTTGAAAACATAGAGAGTTTTCTTAGATCTAATTTTTTAGCGAGATCACAGAATGTGCACTTAATATATAGAGGCTTTCTAAGATAATTCATATGAAGAATTCGATTTTGAAGCATATAAGATTTAAGAACAGAATCTAGCTCAGTTGAACATCTTGCTGAGGAAGAATGCTTGGGATACAAGTATTTAAGTGGATTTTAATTTTTACACTTTACTTTTTATATTTTACTTGTCAAAGGTTTGGAAACATGATTTTTAAAGGTTTTTAATTAAGTCTCTTGTGCTTACCAAGGTCCTGACCAAGAAGAGCTGCACTGACCCCTTCCAACCAATGGTGCCACTCCCTCAAAGCCATTCTGACTGCCAACACCTCAATATTACCAGTGTTGTAGTTGCAGCAGCCATTGTAAGACCTGGTGGAAATGGTTAGTGTATACCTGTAGGGATGGAGAAAAAAATGAGGATATTGTCAAGGTACATAATGCCATACTGTATCAACTACGGGTGCCCTATGACTATCAGGGCACTCAGTGAGTCTAGAAGGTACAGCTTGGGAACCTCATGATGATTGCCTGAGACAAAAAAACTTACACAAGGAGTGGAGTGGGTGATGGAGGTAATAAGTTGACTATCAAGGGACCAAAAAGAAATAGGAATGGAAAGAGGGACAACCAGGATGCCCCACTGTGCTGCCATGAAGGGCAGTAAGTAGGACCATTCCAGAGTGTGCTGGGCGATCTTGGAAAGCTGAAAGAAGTGGGAAACTCAGATAGCTGGTGAGAAGCGGGATGCCAGGCAGGGAGTGGTGGGGCTTCCGGTGTTACATTTTTTATAATACTTTAATGATATTCTTTTTGCCTGTTTTGTTGTTTGAATAAAGCTGTTATCTACATAGACATGAGGTAAATATATTATGTTATTCACCATCCAAGTTCAACAAATGGGAATTTATTGATTGTAAAATTTGGGTTAATCTATATTGGTAAGTATGTGGGGATGGAGACTGGCTTTTTTTCAGTTTTCAACCATGCTGTTAGTGTTGTATGGACTGCAGTGTTTTGGAATTTTTTTATTCTTTAAACATTTTCAATTAAGTGTTGCTTTAAAAGGATCAAGTAAAAACATGAGTGGATTCTGACTAACTTAAACACTTCTGACTGGCCATTGTATATCACTGTTCATTAGGGGTGTAACGGGGATGTATTCGTACCGAACCGTCATGGTACAGGCATCTCGGTTCGGTGCATGAGGCCTTACAATGAACACAGACAATTCACCTTCAATCCAGAAGGGGGCGCTCGCAGTAATGCAACTTTCTTTGATAACCACCGGCAGAAGAACACAGAATGCCGGGAGTAGCGCACTCGAAAACAAAGATCACTAGACAGTGATCATGCGCTGATACTGAACGCGTCTCTCACTGACAAAGAAGTATCCACAAGTTTCCTACGCCCCATGAGGCCTTGCATCAAAAGTGGGAGCGTCTTCCGGTTCAAAGTAAACAAGCGGGATGTGACACTCATTCATTAAACAGTTGACAAGAGTGACGGGCAAATAAAGCCTTGTGAAGCACCGAGACTTTCCTCTGACTGTTTCGGGACAAGATTCAAAGCTTCGAGAGTTTCGAAAACAGCCAGATCTGGTGGTTGGTTAAAAATAAAGCAGAGAAAAGACTAAAGCTCCGTCGGAAGACGCATTCACCACAATTTCTATAGATCGGTCCATGTTATAAGCACAAATAAAAGCCTAACCGTGTGTGTGTTTGTTTGTTGACTTTCTGACTGTGATAAATTAATTTACCCATTGAATAGTGCCATTAAATGCCAGTATGAATATCCATATGATGCAATATAAGAATATTGTACACATATATTAATTGCGTATGGCATATATTTAATTTTCCTGAAATAATTTGTATTCTAAATATTGTATGACTGGGTACTTAAAAATTTAATTATTAAATAGGTCCCAATGAAAATGTACTCGCAAAGTAAGATCTGGGGGTCGAACATTAGGACACGCAAAGTGGCATATGACTGGACAGAAACTGAGGCTTCTACGAAAGTGATTTCTACGTTAACAAGCCTCAAATCGAGGCGTCATTTGGCATGCCCTTTAACACAGGCTCTTAATTCTCGGTTCAAATGTCATTTCACTAGTTGATAGTCATTCAAGATTTAGCGATCCAAACTTGCTAATAACACAAATTCGAAAAGCTTATGTCGTCCATAAGAACGTAATGACATTTCTCATAAAGGTGTGCATCTTTACAAAGTAAACAATGGTATAAAAACACTTAGACTCTTCGCTAATTAGCACACAAAATACCATTGGTATACTATGTCCGGCACCTCACCGGAAGTTGTACCCACGTTCTTTTTTACAGTAGCGCTACCAGGAAACTTGTGGATAACGTTACTTTAAAGGCTTGCGCACTCAGCTGTCTGCGAAATAGAGCTTTGTGCTCGTGTATCCTACCTCTCTCATTCGGCACCTATCCAAATCTTCCATAATATTTCCATATTTGCCATGCATCCAAATGCAAAACTATTATTTATTATGTAAATTATAGACTTTGTACTTCAGTTGCGTTGTAACAGTGACACAGTGAGGCGGGCCGGCTGATGTTTGGATCATTTTACTCGCGTCGGTGCGATTACTTCAACTTTCCTCATGCCAGCAAAATCAACTTAAACAAAAAACAAATAGAATGTCGCTTTCTGCCATTTGAGTTTCCTTTCTGTCACAAAACTGAACTAAAGTCAGCAAATATAGGCTACGTTACGTGTAGCACAGTTTTTCTTTTTACCCTTGTCTATCAGTTAACTAAATTAAATATATTTCAAGTATTTATTCCTTGTATGTATATATGTACTGCAGATTTTATAGCCGATATATGTCATATAATATTTAGTATTTTCACATGTAGGTGGAAAAAAATGTAATTTGTACTACTGTCTGTGTAGAATAAATGAAAAGAAACCTAGCATAGTAGATTTGTTTTTTTTCTGTTGTACCGAAATCATATCGAACCATGACCCTCGAACCAAGGTACGTACCGAACCGTGACATCTGTGTACCGTTACACCCCTACTGTTCATAGAAAGTGAAGTGTTTCACAAGTAGTTCACGGAAGTGTTTGAAAGCAGCGGCCTATCAGCGAGTACTGAATTGAATCTGTACTTGGTACTACCAGTACTGCAGAAAGGCTGGTGACATTGTTACATTTTTAAAATTTCAGTATTGACGTGGTACAGAAGTACTAATAGCCTACTTTTGACAATTACTAAAATCATTAGTTAACAAGTTACTGAACTACTGAAAATTCTCTTAAAGTCGAACAATAGATAGAAGGTTTGGAAACACAGCTATGTTCAAACTGTTAAAAGTCAGTCGTGATTCACCAATCTTGATGTTTCATGGCCGATTCCGATTTTTTTACAGCGAATTCCGATTTTTTTTTTTTAGGCAAGAGATAAGATAGAATGAAAATATGACTACATGAACAAGATGTTTTTTGCTGTATTACAGGGAAACTTTCTTTAGCCATTTAAAATTAGAGGTAGCCACTGATTTCTGATATTTCAGTATACATTACCAGTGTTTCCCTATACATTGATTTATTTGTGGTGGTTGACCTTTTTGAATAAACATGAGTGCTGCACATTTCAAAATCAAAATGCTGTGCAGGTGTTTTAAATTAATGTATCTGTAAATGGAAGCGACTATCTTCAGAAAGGTTTTGATGGCATTTTCATTTTATCTGTTGAAGTAGCGTTCATGAGCACAGCCCTGCTTTGTGTACAGCTGTTACCAGGAAAACTCTTGTTTCTGCCACTCCAAAAGCACCTCCTACTGGCGGATAATGAATTTGGTATTTTTAATAACCCCATGTCCAGCAGCATATTTTTGTTGTTGCTATTTTTTTTTCTGTATACAACTCCAAGCACTTTTCATTTTCTTTATCCTGGCTGAAGCACTCAACCTATAAGAATAATCAGCCTATGTTATACTTTAGTTTAGTTACATATATAAGTATTAATAAGGTGAGTCTGAAAGTATTATGTTTATTTGATGGTGATTTTACATTTCTTGATTGTATCAAGACTAAATACAAGTAAAAGTTGAACATTAATTTATTTGTACCATTTTTTCTTCTAAAATATTATATAGTTTTATAGGAGGAGGTTTTATAGACTTGGCAAATTTATTTTTCAGAAGTTTGTATAGACATCTGTTGTGGGCGTTCTTGGCAGTCATTCCGAGGCTTTTTAAAATATTGTTCATAGCAATATCAGAATTATATTGTATCGACCGAAATTAAGAAATATATTGTGATATAAATTTTGGTCATATCATCCAGCCCTATACAATCCATAGAAAGATTCTGCATACATGAGCAGGTTCTGATCTAATTTCAAAATCTGAATCAAAAACAGAATGGTCTAACTCTGTCTTTGTGAAATTATGGTACATACATCTGCAGGGAACAAACACAGCACACTGGTTGATTGAGAGTGCCAAAATTCACTCTCTGTCAGCAGGTGGTGCTTACAGAACAGCAGCGATGCAGCATTTCCCTGATTACCACTGTAAAGAAAGCAGCATTGCCAGGGGTGGATCTACCGGGGTGGCAACTGCCACCCTAAGAAAAAGCTGTGCCACCCCACCTCAAAAACACAACGCACGGCCCAGTTCACTAACGAATTGATTTACATTTGTTCGTGAATCAGATAATTGCTGCTTCTCGGCTAACTCAGAAGTCCTCAGAGAAATATAATCCCGTCCGAATATGTCTGAGATTCATCGCGTAATTGTTTGGTGATCCGATTCTCTGACCGATCGCTCCACTTTCATCGTGGATATAGATATTTTGCCGCATCCGACAAAACAATAGCATGAAATCAGCAAGAAGATGCCGATCACGGAAACTAATAGCAGAGTTAGGTAAGCATCTGGTCGTATTGCAGTTTTCTCGATTGTTAAAGTGCCCCTATTATGCCATTTTAAAGGTTGATAATATTGTTTTAATAAACTCCCAAAACAGGTTTACATGTATGCAAGGTCAAAAAACACTTCAGTTTTCTCCAAAAATAGATTTAATTTTACCCCATTTCTAAATGATTCCTAAACGACTCGTGCGAAGCAGTTCGAAGAATCAGTCTCTCTAAACCCCTCCTTTCCGTGAGCCCTCACTGCTGTGATTGGTCAGATGGCGCAGTCCTTTATGATTGGTCTACCGCGTACAGCGTGTCGGAAAACGAAACGCCCATTGCCATAACTGAGTGACAGCCCTGGATAATTCTCAATAGATAGAAAAGATGGCATCGATTTTGCCATAACAATTCCAGCCAGAGTCTGATGATGAAACGGCTGAAGTGGCTGATCGACAAGTTAGCGCGGTCTACCGTGGAAAGTGCTCACAATTTGCTTATGTAAGCGAACTGGGCACACCTCTATGTTGTAAACTTCAACATTGTTTAATGCATTAAGGCTATGGCAAGCCGTTTTAACATTTAATCTATTTCCCGTACTAGTATCTATTTTCATGTTACTAGTACTTATTTTTTAGATACTAGTATCTTTTCCTTTAAGTACTAGTACTTATTCATTAGATACTAGTACTTTTTTAAAAGATACTAGTACTTATTCATTAGACACTAGTTCTTATTTATTAGGTACTAGTACTCATTCATTAGATACTAGTACCTATTAAATAGATACTAGTACCTATTAAATAGACACTAGTACTTATTCATTAGATGCTAATAGGTACTAGTACTTATTCATTAGATACTAGTACTTATTAAATAGATACTAGTTATTATTTATTAGATACTAGTACTTATTTTAATAGTGACTAGTAACAATTCTGTTGTTACTAGTAAAAAAACAAAAAAATTTGCCATTGATTTCTATGGGATCTGTCATTGAGATATCAACTATTCAGTTTTGACTAGTATGTATTCCAGTTGTGACTAGTAGTTAATCATTAGGTACTAGTATCTATTTAATAGATACTAGTACTTATTAATTAGATACTAGTACTTAATTAATAGATACTAGTACTTAATCATTAGATACTAGTACTTAATCAATAGATACTAGTACCTATTAAATAGACACTAGTACTTATTCATTAGATACTAGTACTTATTAAATAGATACTAGTATTTATTTAAAATATACTAGTACACATTTATTACATACTAGTACTTATTTGAAATGTTACTAGTAAGATTTTTTATTTTACTAGTAAAATGTTTAATTGAACTCTACTGTGGCCATTCTGACTAGTCATAACATAAGACGAGTAAAAAAGCTAATCTGACTAGTAAAATAACAATTGTTACTAGTAATAATTATAAAAGATACTAGTGTCTAATAAATAAGTACTAGTAACTAATGAATAATTACTAGTATCTATTAAATAGTTACTAGTATCTAATGAATTAGTACCAGTATCTATTTAATAAGTACTAGTATCTAATGTCTGCTTGCTAGTAATATCTAAATAGATACTAGTCACTATTGCAATAACTACTAGTCCGAAATTAAAAGATGATATCAAAAACAGAATAACTACCCTTCACTGTTCGTTTGGAGATATCTTTAACCTCATAAAGAACTAGTAAGAATTTATTTGGAGATATCTTCATTTAAACAGATCATTACATAAACATGAGTTCCTATCCACCGTCCAATCAGAGTCCACATGGTAATACAATACATGAATATGCTGAATTAATTTGATTGTTAAGTAGGGCTACATGGCTTTGTATATTAGCCTACCTTGCTAACTGGTTACCATGAAAACACAAGGAAAGATGCCAAATCTTTTGCCCAGCAAAAGTATTTTGACATGTTTTTACTCCAAATTCACTTCATAACATCAGTCGAGCATTGGAAATAACTTCCTTTTGTGATCTGATATGGCTTTATTAAACAGAATGAGGCAGAAAGCATGTCACCTTATAACAGTGTTAAAGGCTATGTCGATTAGCACTGTCTTTTAAATATATATATATATATATATATATATATATTATATATTATTTATTCTCAAAAATACCAGAGATGGCTTGAAGAACACAGATAAAACCATAGGTTTTATCTTAAACCATAGGTTTTATCTTTCCAAAAGGTTCTAGTATCTAATTAATAAGTACAAGTATCTAATAAATAAGTACTAGTATCTAATTAATAAGTACTAGTATCTATTTAATAAGTACTAGTATCTAATTAATAAGTACTAGTATCTATTAAATAGATACTAGTACCTAATGATTAACTACTAGTCACAACTGGAATACATACTAGTCAAAACTGAATAGTTGATATCTCAATGAGAGATCCCCATAGAAATCAATGGCAAAATTTTTAATTTGTTACTAGTATTAACTGAATAGTTACTAGTCACTATTTAAATAAGTACTAGTATCTAATGAATAAGTACTAGTACCTATTAAATAGATACTAGTATCTATTTAATAAGTACTAGTATCTAAATAATAAGTACTAGTATCTAAATAATAAGTACTAGTATCTATTTAATAAGTACTAGTATCTAATGAATAAGTACTAGTATCTAAAGAAAAAGTACTAGTATCTAAAGAAAAAGTACTAGTATCTAATGTACTAGTATCTAGAATAAGTACTAGTATCTAAAGAATAAGTACTAGTATCTAATGAATAAGTACTAGTATCTTAAAAATAAGTACTAGTAACATGAAAATAGATACCAGTACGGGTAATAGAATTAATCTCAAAACGGCAACTACTAGGCTACATAAACACGGAAAGTTTAAGAGATTTTGTAGTCTCACTTGTGGAGTTTGTGCGCGAGGGCGCCCTCCGGCGACAAGTATGAATGAAAAAGATATTACATTAATTGAGTACTCAAAAAGGTTAAAAAACCCTAATTTGGGTCAAAATAGCAAACATAATTAAGAACTTTAAGGTGAACATTTGCAAATCCTTACATTACATTTGTATTTCATCTTATGCACATTAAAATTGATAAACAGAAGCTCAAACATTCATGCCTAATGTGAGAATCAATTATTATTGTTTTCACACACATTTCTACATCAGTTATGACTTTCATCAGGTACATTTCTGGCTTTAAAAGTTCACCATCTACCAATTAATAATGTTACAAATACAAAGTTTAAATAAACATTGTATGTTAAATTAACTGTAATTCATGTTTAGTGATGTTCTTATCAGGTGGTGGATAAGTTGTATTTACAATATGTCATTAAATGATACATTGAGTAGGAATTAGGACTGTCGGAAAATATATTTTTAATCTTAATAATTACATGATTTCCCCATTAATTAATCAAACTAGTCAAAAAATTCTAAATGCTCCAAATAAACAATTAAAAGATTAATTATTCTTCTAGACAGTGATGTTAAATAGACAACACAAAAAAGTGGCCTTTCAAAACTTTAATGTTGTATGTTTTAATTCCATTAATTTCTCTGTCTGGAATATGTTTCTAGCCTCTGCATCACATCTTGCTCTTTCACCCAAAAGTGACAATTCTCTCATCATTTACTGACCCTCATGTTGTCCCAGATGTTTACAACTTTCTTTCTTCAGATGAACACAAGCAAAGATTTTTAGTCCTTATAATGCAAGAGGACCACTTCAGAAACCACATAAAGTGAACACGACAGTCAAGATTAAAATTTGTATTAATTATTTTTTGGCCTTTTTTCTAAATAAAGAAAATGTTTGTCTGACGATAAGGTTTGTATTTTATGTGCCCTGTACAGAACATTCATGTAAAAACATTCAGTCTCTGTGCTATATGCAAAAAAAAAAAAATTACGTACAGCCCTGATATAATTTTTATTGTTTTTACTGGAGGAAAACCAGGAAAATAATAGGTAATAAAATTGGTGTCTTATCTCCTTCCTGCCACCAGAGGTCACTCGATGAACCTCTTATTCTTAAATAGCCAAATAGTGTTATGTTTTTAATGTTTCGCGGTATCAGTAGTAATAATAATAACAACCATACTTTTTTTTTAGTTATACTGGTAAATAAAAACAACTCCAATGAATTACCAACATTATGAAACATGCGAACTGCCATTGAACTATGACAAAAAAAAACTAAATAGATGTCTTATCTGCATCCTGCCAATAGAGGTCACTCGTACAATGACCAACAAACATATTAGGCATCAGCTGTGCGCTTCCAATGTTTCCCTGGTTTATCGATCGTTCAACATATTTGCATTTTCTACATATTTGTTCAAGTACTTCTGCCATTTTCACCTTCTGTCTTTCCCTTCTTCTTTCCGTCTTCTTATTTCCGTTTCCTGTGTAATCTCTTTCCCATATATGTTCCTGGTTCATTAATATTCAACATACGATTAGCATACTGGGCTGAAATGCAAATGTAAAAAGTACTAGTATCTATTAAGTTCAGGATATCTCTGGTCTAAAAAGGTGCTAGCAAAGTTGCTAATTATCTATCTATCTGACAGACTACATTCAAACTTTAAAACTTCTAAATATAAATTTCAGACTGAAAACCATCCAAACTTAAAACTTCTTAAACTATTTAAACTTTTCAAACTTCTTAACTTTTCAAACTTTTCAAACTTTTTAAACTTTTCAAACTTTTTCAAACTTTCTGGTCCGGCTTTCTCAAGCCAACTTAAAGTTTGTCTTGACGAACTTTTTTATCTAGTTATAATTGTTACTAGTAAGAATTGAATTAGAGAGCTCTCTAATTGCCATTGTTACTAGTAAAAATTTAATTATAGAGCTCTCTAATTGAATTGTTACTAGTAAAAATGCAATTACGACGAGTAACGCTTAGAATATTTTAAGCTAAAATGGCATGCCATATTGAATGCAGTTGCAGAGCTGTGTAATTGCATTCTTACTAGTAAAAATGTAATTGTAGAGCTCTACAATAGCGATTCTTACTAGTAAGAATTGCATTGTAGAGCTCTCTATTCAACACAACCTCATTATGATAATTGCACCTCATGCATATTCATAACATTGGTGAATGCCTGTCCTAATAGGCTCCTGGGCAGTGCATTGATATATAACACCCTTGCACTATGTGTGTCCTGAGTTTGAGTTTGGGCTCCTGGACTCTTCCAATCCCACACCCCTCCCCACAGTTCACTTATACTGTTCTATCGAAATAAAAGCAAACACAGCAAAAATAAATCTTGAAAACAACAAAGTTGGAGACTACACCTCCGAGTTGTTCACTCAAACAGTTTTTAATGATGAATAGCAAACACTGATGCTCTAATGATCTATTAAGTAGCTTTGATTATTGATTAAAATCATTATAAAACGATTATGCTTTACACAGTTAAAATATAACCTAGGTAATCTATATAGCCTACTGTAAGTAATTTTTTAAAATTTTGTTTTTTAATATTTATAACATATTTTATAATATTTATAACATCTGATTAAGCAATATAACGCAAGCAATAGTGCCGTTTTCCAAATATCAGCTTATGAGCTTGATCGTGAATATGGTGGACATACAAGTCTCTGATTTATCGCCTATAGTAGATGGCGGTAATGCTCTATTTAAGAATGCGAACCGCCAATAAAAACGAGTAAAAAGTAAGAAGAAGGCGGCGAAGCTGATCGGTTGGCCGCTACGTAATGACGTCAAAGGAGGAGCTGGCTATTTGAAAGTGGCGGGCAGGGTCTTTCTTTAGAGATACAGCGATTATCGGATGTTTATGACAGAAACGGTTAAGGAAGTTTGTCTTTACATAAAATAGCGGTATTTTGGCAGTGCGATTAAGATTATGTTCGGTCTTATTTAAAATTTAAAATTCGATTTTGTGTAAAAAGGAACATTTACTGAGCTTTACTCCTCAATAACGAAAACAACAGATTACAGCGTGGAAGGTAATGAAATGCGTTTTAAACATCCTGTTTTACTGTACCAACTCCTTGTTTTACTTGTGTGTTGTTTAGTTTAGATGCTTGTATGTAGAATGTGTATATAAAGTTGCTTGATATTGACATAAAGGACAGTTCAGGCTTTAGGGCCTTGTTGCATAAATATGTTTTTATTGCCTTAACGTTACATCCTAAAGACTAGTCTTGTATGTTAAATCAGTTGCATATAACCTTATTTGGGACAAAAAAGTAAGACTTGTTCATATTTTGCTAACATGTAATGTTAATGCATGTTTCATGATATGTATGTATGTGGGACAGTCAGCTGCACCACATTAGTGGTTTGTTGTTGTCGACTTTAACTTCTACTATGGCAAACTTTATTTAGTGGTTTTATGAATGGTAATAAGAAGAGATACTTCCACTGGAAGGCATTTCGAAGTGCTGAAGAAGACATACAATAATTGAAATTTCTAAATGAAAAGTAGCATGAACCATTAGTGGAATACAGGCACATACATCCCATGAGCCTTGGCTAAGCAATTAAGCATTTAGTGATTTCGAACATTGAGTGCTCCGCTATAACCCTTACTGGCCTGGATTGACCCATGAATTTTGGTGAATTTCTAAATTTATAATGCATGGAAGAGGTGAAATACAGGGTATGATTTTTCATGGCAGATTCCAGTTGCCATGTTTGAAGCAAAAACTGTCCAGTTTTGACTGATAGCCGATCTGTGCATTTCTACTGTCAGTGTTATTTTAACTCTGTACAAGACATTCTATACCAAAACAAGTATTGTTATTGAAAGGTGTTTTGTAGTTCTTGAACATTATCGTATTTTATTATTGTGTTTAACTTTATCTGCCCTTCCAGTATGACCAAGGAGGATGAGAAGGTAATTCCTGTGAGGGTTGTGCTGAGATGCCGGCCTTTGGTTCCCAAAGAGATCAATGAAGGATGTCAGTGCTGTCTTACATTTGTATCCGGTGAACCTCAGGTCTGTCTCATGTCACACTTATGCACCAAAAAGTTGTGTTGTTAGATATTCATTAAATTTTGTTGTCCCTTCAGGTGATCGTTGGCAATGACAAGGCTTTCACCTATGATTATGTCTTTGACCCCTCAACAGAACAGGAAGAAGTGTTCAACACAGCTGTGTCTCCATTATTGTCGGGGCTTTTTAGAGGTTTGTAAAACAGTCCCGATAGATTTCTTTTTCTGTACTTTTATTTTATTTTCTCTCTCTCTCTCTCTCTCTCTCTCTCTCTCTCTCTCTCTCTCTGATTTTTGCAGCACAACATGGCTAAATTTGGTCAAACCAGCATGGTGTCAATGTTGACATCATCATTGGTTGTCAGTAGTGTTAAATATTTTGAATCTTTTCATGTTTTTATTAAGTTTCATCATTGTCTTGTTTTTAGTGTGGTATTTGCATGTTTTTACTGTTTGTAATAATCAGGGAGTACATTCACTCGAAATATGGAATCACCATTTTAAAATCACCATAGATCTGGCATCCTCAAGTAGTGGCCAAGGCACCATTTTACAGTTTCTACAGTTTAAAGCGAGCAGCACATTAATACAATGGGGGTGTATACACAACAACCACTCAGAGTTGTTTATGGTAATAATCTCTCAGCACTATATTCTATATTTTTATCTAGAGCCAGATTTCCTTCACTCAAGCCCTTTCAGCTGCCCTGCTAAAAATGTAATTGCACAATAATTTTAACAACAGTAGTAGAAACGTAGTGAGCGGCAAAATAGATTGATATAACTGGGAAAATTACTTGTAGATGGAATGGAAAACCAACTAAAATCATGAAATTACTAGTTACCTTTGTTGTCTGCTCATGCTGAGGGTGTTTTAAGTATATATTTTGTTAGTTTTTAATTTATGCCAAATAAAAAAATGTTCTAGACTTTACTTTAAAATCTGTATCTCTTTTTTTTTTCTTTCTGCCATACATGGGTATCTAAATGTAAAAATAATAATAGCCCAATAAAACATCTAATCTTACCTTTTAATATTCATATCTAATTGTGCTTCACAACTAATGCACCACTACTTTGACACCAATATCCACATCTTTAACTACTTGTTTGACTGTTTAGGATTTGTTTTTATGCAATATATAATATATAATATATAAGAACAGTTGCAAGCACAGCACAAGTATACAAGTACTCAGAGCTGACAGAAAAAAACAGAGCTGAAAAAAAAAATAAATTGATTTAAAAAAAAAAAAAATATATATATATATATATATATATATATATATAGTGGCAATGAATTCTTTTGGACTTTTCTGATGCATGATAACCAGTAACAATCATGACATCAAACATTTGTGTTGAGTATATTTTTGTCACGTTGTTTTAACTGCTTGAGGTGCTGCTAATGTTGGCATCCTCTCAGCCTTGTTGGCAAACAATGCTGGTCTAATGCAGCATCTAGTTAACAGATAAATTACTTAAATTATATGAAAACATGTACTATAGTGTACTGTATACACAATTTCATTGTGTTTTAAATCTGCATCTTAAGGCCCAATCCCAATTCTATTTTCTACCCCTTTGCCTACCCCTCGCCCCTTCCCCTTGCCCCTTGAAACGAAGTGGAAAGGGGAAGGGTTAAAAATTTTCCCCTAAGAAATGGGACACCACTACTACACTGTCATATGCCATCATACGTTGTTGCTAGCTCCTAACGTTACGTAAGAGGGCATGCACCGTCCCTATACAAAATATAAGTTACAAAAATGTTGTCATGTTGCAAAAAGTATGAATAGTGTAAGCACCGTTCATTTACATGTACACACATGGCTGTAAGCAAAACGAAACAATGTGTTACCACATGCGTGGTTAAAGCAAATTGTCTTGCCACTGGACTTTCATATTTGTTTCTAACATGCAGTCAAGTCACCGGGTATATGACATAAAAATATATTTTCTAATATCGTGCTAATCAGTGCTATCCGCTAGCAAACTTTAGCGTTTTTCTTTTTTTTTTTTTTGCAAACGTTTCTTTACAGAACATTACTGTAAATACAAACACAAGATCGAAGGTAATATACATATAATGAAAATTTGTCATAAAAATCCTTATTGATGGCAAAAATTACTTGCATTTATGGGTCTGCTTGCTCGAGTGAGCAGCCATGTTGGAAATTTCTCTTAGCCCTTCGTTTGAAGTGAGGTCCCGAAAAATCTTCATTTGGAGGGCTATCTAGCCCTTCCCCTTCCCCGTACCCCTCCAACCAAAAGAGAATTGAGACACCCCTACCCCTACACGTGAACACGCCAAACGGAGGGGTAGTGGAAAGTGTAGGGGTAAGCGGTAGAATTGGGATTGGGCCTAAGTCTATAGTGAATAATGACAGCAGACCCTTCTCGGATGCTCCAGCAATGGAACCAACCCAGAAAACTATGCAGATTTTTGGCGATAACCGATGGCAATTGGCTATTGGTGCTGAATTAACCTACAAAACCAATCAGTTGGTCAACCTCTATTCTACCTTGTCCGCCTAGGCACTCTATACAAACAAAATCTGATAACTGTAGGGCATGACTTGAAGCCTCTCTTCCGTGTACATCTATTTAACCTCTTCGTTTAGGAGTCACAGTTGGCTCCTTCGTGGTCAAAAGTGACCGAAGCCTTGAAATGTAACTTTTTTTTTTTTTTCAGGAAAATCATTGTGAAATATTTTTTGTTCAATAATATTTTTTGATTATTATTTAGAATTTTGAGGGAATTGTATGACAATATGCAATATTTATACAATTTTAATGAGCTATTTTCCCATTAGAATTAATATATTTATATAATTTTTTTTTTTTTTATTATTTTTCAGTGAATGCAACATTTCACATTAAAATAGAGTGAATGCTTTTAAATCCATTTTTTTTGAAGTGAGAATTGTGCCATTTGGTGTCATTAAAAAATAAAAACTGTCAAGTAAGCTCCTGTATATCTCCCTATATACATAATATACATATTATACATATATACAGAGGCTTTTGGATTGGCGTTGTTTTTTTTTGACACATTTTATTAGGTTTTGGTTTTAGATATACATTTAGACATTCTAAAAAACTACTTTTTGTCAATGTTTAGATATTTTTGGTTGGATAAATATCAGGTTGCATTATGATTACAATCAAACATTAAAATACAAGAGAATTGCTCTCCCCATCTCACATATTCTCAAAATTTGCTCTGTTGCAGTCTTACCAATTAATTTCTGAGTGTGTGTGTGTTTGTGAGAAAGACTCTTTTGTATTTTTCCACTTATTTTATTTTACATATTCTCTAAATTTGCTCTGCTGCATTTTTATTAGTTCATTTCTATATGTGTGTGTTATTGTGTGTGTGTGTGTGTGTGTATGTGTGTGTGTGTGTGTGTGTGTGTGTGTGTGGCAGTGGGTGTCTATTTTGCACTCTTGATATTCTGGAGTTCCACCCCCCTCTGCACAGTGGCTGAATTGTAGTTGGTACCACCAAAAGATTCTCTGAGTTTTCGTATGTTGGTGGTGGTGTGTGTTTTTTGTGACTCTTTAACATATCCGAATCATGTCCATGATTTTGTTTGTGTGTTTACATAGTTAATGTAACAAAAGTCCCCAGGTGTCATCTCATTCCGATGAAGCTACGGATTTTAAAATTTCAAAATATAATTTTTTTTTGGTCAAAAATGACCGAGGAGGCCCAGAGGGTTAAATAAAGACTTGTCTCCTTGTCAGTGTTAAGTAGTGTTGCACTTCTTTTCGCTAGGCTTTAAGGTTTATGTGAACTGACTACCTTTTTTGCAAACTATAATATTGTTTTGGGTGTGTACTCGAGTTTGGAAAATGTCATCCAAACATTCTGAACTCTAATATAACTCAAACCCAGGTGCAAGTGTAAAAATTACTCTTAGGCTCTTGAGGTTAAGGCTGTTGTTTCACCCTTATGTTGATCTAAACCTACAGTACTGTGCAAAAGTCTTAGGCCACTAGTATTTTCACCAGCTAAAAAATGGTTTAAAGTATGTTATTTCTATCTTTTGCTGTAGTGTGTCAGTAAAAAAAATATTGGTTAACATTTCCAAACATTCTCTTTGCCAGTAATTGTAATAATCTAGTGAGATTTTTGTTTGCACAAGGAGTCTGACAACAGCCAGTGCTCCACACTGAGATCTGATCTCACCATCATCCAGTCTGTCTCTGGAATGACATGAAGAAACAGAAAAACTGAGACAGACTAAATCCAGAAGAGCTGTGGCAACATCTCCAAGATGTTTCAAGTAACCTACCTGCAAAGCTACCTGAAAAACTATGCACAAGTGCACATAGGGCAAAAGCTGCTTTAAACGCAAAGGATTGTCACATCAGATGCTTATTTATTTTAGTTAATAGAAGTTCATTGATAAAGAAAATCTATTTATGACATTGTTTTTGACAGCATCCTCATTTTATGTGCCTAACTGCCTAAAAATTTTAACAGTACAGTAGCTTTGTAGGTATAGGTCTCTTAAAGCATCTTGGAGATGTTGCCACAGTTGTTCTGGATTTAGTCTGTCTCTGTTTTTTTTTCTGTTTGTTAAGACAGACTGGATTGAATGATGAAGAGATCAGATCTCTGTTTGCACAAGGAGTCTGACAACAGCCTGTGCTCCACACAAAAATCTCACTGGATTATTACAATTAATGGCAAAATGAATGTTTAGAAATGTAAACTGATATTTCCTACTGATACACTACAGCAAAAGACTGACTTTAAACCATTTTTAGCTGATGAAAATACTAGTGGCCTAAGACTTTTGCACAGTACTGTATATCACATTTTTGTTTGAAAAGTAAGATATTTTGAGAAATTTCATTTCGGTTAACCTCATTGTTTGCATTTGCAGGCTATAATGCCACCGTTCTGGCCTATGGGCAGACAGGGTCAGGAAAGACATTCTCTATGGGAGGCACATACACATCAGAACAAGAGAACGAGTCCACGGTTGGGGTCATCCCACGAGTGATACGAAGAATCTTTCAGGAAAAGTCTGAATGTGCAGACTGTGAATTTTTATTGTCTGTGTCTTATCTGGAGGTATAAATGCTTTACCATCTTGTTCTCCTTTATGGATTTAATTCATGAATAAATTTAATATTCATTTTGTGTAACTCAAGGGTGTTGTTATTCTTTTTAAACTTAGATTTACAATGAAGAGATCCTGGACCTACTGTGCACATCAAAGGACAAACCCATCATCAGTATCAGAGAGGATCCTAAAGATGGCATCAAAGTGAGTTCTACAAATTATAATTATGAGAAACACGGCAAACTGCCAACATGCCAAAAGCAGAGTGAACTAGAGCTGCTCATTTGAACCACACACATTTAGCAGCTCTGTTTAAAAGACAGAACAACACAAGCTCAGAGCAAATGCTTTTATTTACAGTCTCGATCACGCAACCACTAAAAAGTGCTGTGTCATCCAGTGAGAAGCATTTGAGTAGAATGCTAGGTGATATGGCCAAAAAAAATGATAATGCTAAAACATTTCATATCAGATGATATCGATAATTATCATGATAAATTGCTCCAAAGTGAAAGTTAGTTAAACTACTCTTTATGGTCAGAACATGACAAACACTTCTTAAAATATCTCTTACAGGAAAATTAATTTCTTAGTTTCTGCATGTTCTAATAAGTGGTAATGTTTCAAATCATGAAATGTTTGTGTTGCCTGACATTGATGTGAATCTTTGGCATAGTTTGCAGTGCAGGGTACAATATTTTTATTTATATATATATATATATATATATATATATATATATATATATCTATCTATCTATCTATCTTTTTTTCTCTCTGAAATGTACTCTAGACAGTAGCTTAAGTTGACAGTAGTACTAGTAGTAGCTTTTAGAGATGCACCGATTGCAATTTTCTTGGCTAATTCCGATTTGTAATTTTTATTTATTTTTTTTTTTGTATCAAAAATCTTCCTTTTTTTTTTTTAATTTAAATGCAAAAAAAAATAAAAAATAACGAAATAAGCCTCACAGTTTCCCCCAATCTGGTCTAAGTTACAGATGTTCTCTCTCTTAAACAACTCTCAAAATAAAGTGCTCTGCCACTGATAAAAGGTAGAAATTAGTTGCCGTATATAACAAAAAAATGTAATTTCCAACTGTTTATAAATGGCCATTTTTTTTCTAACCTTTGTTTGTTTCATTAAATGTAACATTGTTTCAATTAATTCAGTTAGAAACTGAGGTGCCTTTACAAAATTACAGATGCATAGTGTTATAGGATTAATGTTTTAAATGATTTTTCTTGAACATGCAAATAAGAAATGGTGAGAAAAATGCAAGTGACACTTAAATATGACACGAAACCACCAGTTTTAATGAGTGACTCATTTAGTCATGGATTAAACCAGTTCGTTTAAACGGCTGATTCATTTAGAAATGAGGAAATTGACTGTCTTGACTGACTCACTGGCTCAGTTGATTCGTTCAGAAACGTGTATTTATTGGTAACAAACACTGCTGTATGTTGCTTGGAGATGCACAACAGTTGTGGCTTTGATTAGAATGATTTTCGTTTGTGAAACTGAGCAAAAACTGTTAATATTGTGTCTAAAGTGTCACGTAATTTTAACTTGTTTATTGAACTACTATTGTTTAAAATCAGTGTCATATTGCAATCATGCTGATAAGGGGTGTGACGAGACGAGACAAGACACGAGACTGGGTTCACAAGAACGAGACAGGATTTTTAAACTTTTCTTAAGAAATCCTCATTGATGAAATATATAGGGAAAATAGTCTTTTATTTAACTGAAAAAACAATGCAAAAAATGTAGGTGCATTTTCAACTTTATAAAAAAACTTTAATTATATGCGGTAATAAACAACATTTAAACAATTGGAGACCATGATTCTGTCACGATTCTAGAGAAAAAAGATTACTAGTGGTTCTGACAAACTGTTCATTGCTCAAGTCTAGGGCTGGGCGATAATTCAATAACGATAATCATCGCGATATAATTTTCCTCGATAAAACTATATGAAGTGTTCGATAAATGTTCGATTATAATTTTTATGTGCCAAAAGCGGAACAAAACAGCGGGACTCATTTGAGGCTCTTTAATCTACATGTTGCCATCATTTACCATGGATTTACTGTAGTAACACTCACTGCACCATGGTATTGTGGCAGCAATGTGGGATATTCACATTGAATTTTATCACAGGAGTAATGGTATGTATGTATTTATGATTAAGCTATAACGTGTGCATTTATACTGAATGTTTTTAGACTTCCGTTTTTCATACAAATAGGCTACCTATAAAACCATGTAGTTATATTTGTACCATGGTATTGAGGTACCATTATGTGTGATTTTAACTGGGTTTATCATGATTTAAAATGTATGCTTGCTACAATGGGAGACTAATGCTTAATTAAAAAAGAAAAAAAAAATATTCTGGGTCAGAATAAATTTAACCATATAAAACTGAGGTTGCTACAATTTTTACAGATGTTACTGATTGATAATGAACAAAAATTTACCTCTGCATCCTCAAGCTACTATCAGATGTGCATTTCTTCTGTAGGCTCTCTAGGTCAATAATTATCAAGAAATGTTGAACATTTGCGTTTCGACAGCTATAACAGGGACATTTAATAATATGGTCCTTATATATTGTACCTAAGTGCCTAAAACTCCTTAAAGAAAGCTCAAAATATAACAGAACTGAGTAAACTGATGGATCATGTAAACAAGTATGCAACTTTTTATGGAGACCAGGCTAAAAATGGCACTAAAATAGTTATAAACGCTTATTTTAATACTAAGCTGTCTGAAGATACAATTTTAACCACTAGACGGCAACATAAGACCACTAATGGACTCATTAAATCAATAATGTATTGTTTTTCAGTTTTTGTCATATGAATTAGGATTTAGACAAGGATAATGATAAAATCATTATCATTGCATTTCAAATCACACTTAGTCAAGGTTTAGCACTTTATTCATACAGACATATCAGTTTTAACAGTTATTTTAGATTATGATTTCAGTGAAACCTGAAAATGACATATTAACTCAAAAAGAGAAGACCTGCAGTAAAAGAATTGTTACCTGTCATTTATTACAGAAATCTCTTATGTGCAACAAAGTGTGTCTGTGCGTGTGATAATGCTTAATGAACATTAATATAATAGTTCAACCATTTTATTTCTGTGATTGTATTCTCCATCATGGATGTGTTTTAGTGTTAGCCATATATTTTGGGTTGGGCTACATTCTTAAACCATTGCACCTCAAAGACCTTATATGCTCGAACCCCGGTAATTGCTGCTTGCAGATATATATATATTTATTATTATCATTATCGTCATTATTATTATTATTATTATTATTATTATCAGACAACCCAAACCTGTTTCTTGATTTGAAACAATATAACTCATTAGAACATGCAGAAATTAATTTTTCTGTTTAGATATTTATTTTGTTAAGGAAAATTAATGGTCTGGTTTCTACAACTTTCACTTTGGAGCAAAAATCTGACTTTAAACTTGAAAGAAATAAAGATTTGACACTTATCGTGATAATTATCGACTGATATGAAAAAAAATTATGGTGATAATTTTTTTGCCCGTATCGCCCAGCCCTACTCAAGTCTTTTAAAAACATGTTCATTTAAACAAAATAATAATTAAAAAAACATTCAATGAAACAGTCAGTGTCTCACTTCGTTAAGACTTGTGTAACTATTGAAATCTCCTGAATGAATGATTCAATTACATATTTTTTTTTTTTGAACGTGCAGTTGTCGCCACCTCCTGGCGGAAGAGGATAAGCGTTACTATACATAAAAATGTTAAGATACTTTCGCTTTGATCGCTACTGTAGACAGTAAGTGTCTATACCCAAACTATAAACTTTTATCCCAGTACTTCTATTTAAATCTCTGTAACACAGAAATGATGATTGTAATGTGGTTGAAAAGACTGTTTGTGTTGCTCGTTCTGCGTTCACATGTACCCCGACCGAGACATAGTCAGCGACAAGACGTGTTTCTCACGCTCCACTGACTCTCGCGATGTGAAACAGTCCTAATAGACATGGATAAATCATTGTAATTCAGGAATAAGATTGCGTTGGTGTTTGAATCGAAATCTCGATATTTTAACGACTAATCGTGCAGCTCTAATGCACACAAAATGATTTATGAGGATATCATGACGAGATCCTGTCACATCCCTAATGCTGAAAAGGTACAGGCCGATGGGCGACTAACATTTGCATATTCGCCAGTGCCAATTTTTACTCTCATGCAAGATTTTGCTACCACGCATGCTTCACAACTGCATCGTTCACTAGAGAACTGCCCACAATGCTATTTAAAGTAGGTCAACTACCTTAAATTTCATTTGCCGTCTATGGTAGCTGATGTCTTTTTGTTTTCTGTTTTCATTTTGTAGATTGTTGGGCTGACAGAAAAGGAAGTGTTCACTGCTCATGAGATGGTGGGTTGTCTTGAGTTGGGAAACTCTGCACGAACAGTGGGCTCAACAGCCATGAATGCAGCTTCATCTCGCTCACATGCCATCTTTACCATATCACTGGAGCAGCGACGCAAAGGAGACAAGTATGTAAATGCAATGGCACATGGTGTCAAACTAAAATAACTTAATATGGTTGTTTGGAGACTCAATAAATTGAGTTGGCTGTTATAAGATGACTTTTTAGGATGAGTATGATAGGGGAAAATGGAGTAAGCTGTGATTTGTCAATTTGTGTATTAGTTATAGACACATGCAGTTGCTTGTGATTGAAAAATGTTCACAATAAAACTGATAAACATTTTTGATGCAATAAGGTGCTAACGAAGGAAATGGTTGAAAAATAAAATAATTTATATATAAAGACCTGGATAAATTTTCATTGACAAATTAATTTAACATTCCTTATAATTTCTTTAGAACCCTATGTAATTATTTTATTTTTTCCGAAATTAATTTTTTTCATTTAAATTTTTCTGGATGGTTTTTTTTTTTTTTTTTTTTTTTTAATTGTTAAAGGAGAAGTCCACTTCCAAAACAAAGATTCACATATAATGTACTCACCCCCTTGTCATCCAAGATGTTCATGTCTGTCTTTCTTCATTCGTAAAGAAATTGGTTTTTGAGGAAAACATTTCAGCATTTCTATATATATATATATATATATATATGTATGAAGAGCTCTTTTCCAAAACGCGATAAACGCCATTTTTTTTTTTTACATATACAATTTTGAACATAGAAATATTAAATGATTTTAATAACTAAAAAGATAAAAATGAAACTAATACTGCCAGTAGGTGGCGGTAAGTCAATGATTTAATTTCTGAATCAAACCATTCATTTGATTCGTTCGAACGGCTGATTAATTCAGGAATAAAGCAAGTGACTCTTTTTATGAAATGGGTAATTGATTCATTGACTACGAATGAACGCTGTGTTTGAATGGAGATGCGCAGCGGCTCAGTTGTGACTTTGTTTCAAACTATTTTTGAAGATGAAATAGAGCAAAATCAGGCAATAGTGTTATAGTTAGACAATGTAAGTCACTTAATATTAACTTCTTGTTTATTTAACTGTTGTATTAAATCAATATCTCATTTACAAACTCCCTTAAAAAAATCATTAAAAGCTGTCAATCATCTTAGTTCATCGCGATCTCACAAAATTATAATCAACGAAACTCTAACTGCACAATGAATCTCTTATTTACACTCTCTCTACACTTTGTTTATGAAAAAAATTCGTCATATGTCTGTGATACATTAGTCAACGTTGAAAACTAGGATGCGGGGTGTATTCAAAGTGCCGCTTTTACTGTTTACAATGCATGAAATGCTGCGCTGTGATTGGTTGAGCGGATGTATGGCGTTTTGCAGAAAAGGGAGACTGGCGTTTGTCGCGGTTTGGAAAAAAAAAAGGGAGAAAACGTGACAGAATAACACGGCGGATATCGCATTTTCCGTAAAATTAAAAACTGCCTTTTCAATAACGACCAGATACAATACTGATTTTGGCAGGAACTCAATTTTGAAAAAAAAAAAACATTAATCTCAACAAGAGTTTATGAATTTGATTGCACTTATGCCATCTCTTTCCATCACTTATACTTTCTCTAAAAAGAAAAGTAAGCGGTGACCCCTAATGGATTTATTGCGTTTTGGGAAAAAATAATTAGTTTTTATAATAAATCTTTGGAAAATCAAAATCTAGATTTGAATTTGTTATGATAACCTAAAGATGCTATGTGAAAGTTTAAAACAGAAAATAGTGGTTTTCATCTTGCCACTTTCTCAAATTTTACTCCAATTAATCAAAATGGATTTATAGCATTTTGGAAAAGAGCTCCTCATACTGGATCTTTATAAAACTGTATAATGTTTGGTTATAACTGTAGAATAATTGTAAATAGTTATTTCATTTAAATTGACATTTGTTTGTCAAGGAGTGAAATCATGGTCTCCAAATTGCACTTGGTGGATCTCGCTGGATCTGAAAGACAAAAAAAAACTAAAGCAGAGGGAGATCGACTCAAAGAGGGTGAGTTCAATCTAAAAATCCATTCTTCTTTGTTATTTTGTGTGTGTGTGTTTTTTTTGTTTTGTTTTTTTTTGAAGGAATAAAGTTCATAGTTTTGCTCTTCATTCTGCATTTTACAGTAGGGTTGTGCCAGTAGCCTGTGACTGCCTTTGACGATATCAAGACTAATACTAATTATTATTATTATTGTTATTATTATTATTATTATTATTATTGCGCACACTTTGGCAAAAGAATCACTATTACTACTTTTTTCCCCCCAGTTTACTGGACTGATAAGAGTGCTTTAAGAGTGCTAAGGGCATAGGCGCCGCTCCCCACGGAAAAACACGAGATATTGCTTAAAATGAACGTACTAAGAAATTCATTGCAGCTTTTACGGCTTTATTCTCGTTTTCATACGGCCAAAAAACGGACTGAATTTCATGCCCTGCTGTAGCCAAAATTTTGACCGGTTGATGAAATATAAGCTTAAGTGGATTCTACACATTTAAACAATTCAGATAAATTATCTGGATTATTTTTGGAACAGATAAAATGCGTATAATGATTTATTGAATTAATTATCATTTTGACTTTTTGGCTGAAATGTGAGGTTTATCTTTTTATGAAACTTTTTCAAAGCTTTATTTGAAAATTTACATTAGATATTTTAACATGCTGTTAGTTAAACTGTTGTCAGTCATGTTGTCATTTTAAAATCTGGACATCATTGGTAGGCTACTGTTGTTGTTTTAGTGATTTATGCAAACAAAAAGGCCTTTTATTTGTTGTTTGTTGATTTTAAATATAAAACTTGAAGTGAATTATGTGTCAGTACTTTTTAAACATGTCCAGTACATTTTAACAATACCGTGATAATACTGATAACCAGGTTAATTTTGGTCACTAAAATTTTCATACCATTACATCCCTACGACCGATACTGGATTTTACCGATAACTAGGTTAGTAGTAGTTCTCTGCTAATTAAAAAACAGCCTACTGAACCATACTTTGTAAATGAACAAAAATAATAATATTACTTTTATATTGATCATTACAGTTAGTTCATTGTTCATTAATGTTAACAAAAGCAAATAAAATTTTTTAAATATATCGGTAAATGCTGAAATTAACACACTCAAACAAGGAACAATACTTCTATTCTACAGCTTTGATCAATCTTAATGTTACAAATGGACTCATAATGTAAAGTGTTACCATTACATCAACAATCAAGCTAAAGATGACCATCTTTAAATATCTACACAAAGGCCACAGTATTGAAATTGCATACATATGGATATTGTGTACTTTCACAGTTTAACTGCTTCTATTCTAGAACATTTGTAGTTATCTAATCAAAATGTAAAAATATTAGTCACACAACGGGCAAAAGTGCAGCGCCTAGAAGAACTCGCAGCTATCCGGTATCACACACACTGGGCACGTCGCATTCAATTTAAGTGGCGGTCTACAAGACTTTATTTTTGATCAACAATCGGGCAAAAGTATACTGCTGTCCTTTCTCCACTAATGCAGTATCTAGTCAACAAATTCATTGCTTAGTAATGACATGAAAACATGCACTACAGTATACTGTACACACAGTTTCGTTGTTGACGTTTTAAATCCGCCTTTGAAGTGTCCATCTTATGACTAACTAAGTGCAGATGTGATGTAAATAAGAGACTCATTGTTTAGTTTAGAGAGTATAACGGAGCTTTGAGAGATTGCGATTGACATTGACTCTGTAACTTTACACTAACCAATACATCTGTGGTTCAACAGCTGATTATGAACTCTTCCTGCCTGTTAAACCCAGTACACATCTACTCAATAATGTTTTGCCGTGTTTCATATCACCCACATGATAAATGGATCCCTTTTAACTGATTATGTGCTACCTGGACTGAAAGTAGCCATGATCACCCCAGTACTCAAAAAAAAAACCTGGCTTTGAGGAAAGGGGTAATTTACTGGGTAATTTTAGACTAATCTTCAAACTTCCCTTTTTGTGTAAGGTCCTAAAAAAGGTGGTCGCCAAAATAATTTTGCAGAAATAATAATAATAATAATAATAATAATAAAAATATATATTTTGCATGAACCTTTGCAGTCTGGATTTCGCCCTCTCCACAGTACAGAGTAGGGTTGTAACAATATACCGATATGAGAACCGTGCACGGTTATCATACCGTTAACATTTACGGTTTAAAAAAAAATGAATGGGGAAAAAATCTCACCTGCTCATATGCAACTTATTTTTGCACGGCTGCTTCACTCTGCATTCACTTGGCTGCTTATACGCACATGCAGCAGAGATAATAGCAGAGACAGAGATTATGTCTGATCTCCACCCTCTGTCGGGGGTGTCTGTCTCCTCCTCTCCTGTTTTCCTCATTATTGCATTATTGTTGTAATTAAGTGTTTTGAAGTGTTTTTTTTTTTTTTTAAACATTTACTTTTAGCTTAACAACCCATTCATTTGCATTAATATAAAGTGCGGCCAGGATATTCTCCAAAATTTGTGTTTGTGTTCCATGAGCAAAGTCATGAGCCTGGAAATAACAGAATTTTAATTTTTTCTCTTGCACCTGATTTGATGACTTAATTTATGTCACAGGAATCAGTATTAATCGTGGACTTCTGTCTCTGGGGAATGTGATCAGTGCTCTTGGTGATGAAAGCAAGAAAGGGACATTTGTGCCATACAGGGATTCTAAACTGACACGCCTTTTACAGGGTAAGATTTGTTGTTGTAATTTATCAAATTACTTTGTTAAATACACCACACGCGCAGCCGTGGTTAGAGAGTCGGGCTTGTAACCGAAAGGTTGCGGGTTTGAGTCCCTGGTCCAGCAGGGATTGAAGGTGGGGGGAGTGAATAACCAGCGCTCTCTCTACCCTCAATACCATGACTGAGGTGAGTCCCTTGAGCAAGGCACCGATTTTTTCCCAACTGCTCCCTAGGTGCCACAGCGATAGCAATATGGCTGCCCACTGCTCCGGGTGTTCACTGTCTGCGTGTTCACTGTCTGCGTGTTCACTGTCTGCGTGTTCACTGTCTGCGTGTTCACTGTCTGCGTGTTCACTGTCTGCGTGCGCGTGTTTGTTCACTACTCTGTGTGTGCTTTTGGATGGGTTAAATGCAGAGCACAAATTCTGAGTATGGGTCACTATACTTGGCCACACGTCACGTCAACGTCCTTTCCTTTTCTTTTCATAAAGGAGCTACAGCCAAGAAACTAGCCTGCAACATGAATGTTGCTAGCATATAACATGCTGCAACATGCTAACAATGCCTAGCAACATGTAAAACCATCTGACAATGATTTTAACAAACTTTAAATGATTCAAAATATTTAGTTTTTGAGGGAAGTCTTTGTCAGGCCAATACAATGTTTTTCAGCTGCTATAAAACATTGTACAGTGTAAAATGATGAAGGTTAGAGTAGGAATGTGTTTGTTTGCAGTGGTAATATTGACCAGCTTTTCTAGTTTAAGCTTTCTTTCTGACAAATGTGGTCTCTGTGTGTGTTTCTGTATTTATTTATTTATTTATTTATTTATTTGTTTGTTTGTTTGTTTGTTTGTTTTTGGTCATGGAATTCTTCACCAACTCTCTTCCCAGACTCTCTCGGAGGAAACAGCCACACCTTGATGATTGCGTGTGTTAGTCCAGCAGACTCCAACATTGAGGAGACCATCAACACGTTGCGCTATGCTGACCGTGCCCGTAAAATTAAGAATAAGCCCGTTCTCAATGTTGACCCACGTGCAGTAGAAATGAAGCGTCTCAAACAGCAGGTACTAAGTCTGTTTGGTGTATTGAGGCTATTTGGGTTCTTTTCAAACAACTGTTATATGACTAGTTACTTAAAATCAGGTAGAATGCCAATTTAATACTTTGGGTGGTTTCATTTCAGATTTACGTTTTTATTATTTTTTTATATATATATATATATATATATATATATATATATATATATATATATATATATATATATATATATATATAATTTTTTGTTATGTAACAGGTACAAGAGCTTCAGGTGATGCTCCTGCATGCCCGTGGAGGAGTTGCATCTGTGCTGACAGGGTATGGCCTTTTCATATAAAGTTTAATAGAAGGATTAGGGGTGCAAAGTGCAGATATACTGCTTTATTGATTCTAGATGTTAGGGTTAAAATATTTATCAATATTTATCATCTGGTGGTCAACCTTGGTATTACAGTCTTCATCTGTCAGCTAAGATGTCTGATAGTTTTAATTTTTTGTTGGTTCCTGAGCATTATGCATTTATGAAACTATGCATGTTTCTTAAGAATGACTTGTTCTTCATATGTAACAAGTTTTGAAGAGTTCATTTGAGTGCTTAGTCATGTGGCCAGAACATGACACATACATCATAGAAATCATACGGCCTCCTGTCATACCACACACAGAACCAAACTGATTTCTCATTTGCAGTTTCTAATAAATAAGGTGCACAGATATATCTACCAAATAAAATGATTAAAAAAAAAAAAAAACAATATAGCTTGATCTCGGCCAGCTGATCAACACACATCATCATATCGCCCTAATTTTTTAATGGTAAAGCAGTAATTATAGGGTTGGGTATCAATACTTTTTAGGCACTGACTGAAATGCCTCTACCATCGAGTATCAAAAACCTCTTGTCGTTCGGTACCAAACTTCGATACCTAAGGGGTTAATCTCGTCAATGTGCCAATAAGCCTGCAGCACTAGGTGTGTTCGACTAGAAGTGGCGCCACGCAGATCGATTGCTTTTTGACATCTGTGAGAGCAATCCGAAAGCATATGAAGCAGTCTGCTCTCTATAGCTCTCTTGGTCCTGTGCAGAGCCACAACAAAGTGGAACACAGCTGCTAGTTTACACTGGCCACACTTAGAGATGTAGCTCACACGCGAGACTGTAGCGTAAAAGCATCACAACCCCCTTAGATGTAAGACTACGTTTACACTGGTGCGTTTTTGTTTAGAAAATTAAAACAATCATCATCCATACTGGCATTTCATACTACACGACTGAAAGTGTGCGTTACATGATCATTCATGCACACTGTAGCGTGATGCAACATAAGACAATAAATAAGATTCATATTCCACTTTTACTCAAAACTCTTTCTAAACCACCAGTGAATGTTTGTAATAACTTCCGTTTGCCGTTTAATGTGCTTTTGGCCATGTAATGTTGTTGAAATATGTTATGTCCTCTGAGTCAGAACAGCAATTGCAGAAGAGAGAAGGCATATAAAGTTATACATACCGGCAGACAGCGCTGGAAAGTGCTACTGCTTGTCAGTAAATAGTGAAAAAAAGGATCGAAATTATGATTCTGTCTGAGCTATGCATTTTAAAACAAACATGCACTAGGTAAATATAGCCTAACAGATGTGTAAACTGAAAACATTTTGAATTTTATTAAAATCATTTTCACTGATTTATTGTGTTGAATATATTTTGTTCCTTTGTGCAGTGGCTCAGGAGTCTTTAAAACTATATAAATGTCAATAAGCAAAAAAAAAAAAAATTATTTAGAGATAATCTTATTAAAATTAATTTAATAAAATTGGTATCGGGAAAAAAGTATCGTTCAGGAACCGGTATCAAAGTCAAGGTATCGATGTCGGCATTGATTTTCGAAAAATTTTGAACGATACGCAACCATAGCAGTAAAGGATAAAATAACAGCCTACAACCTTCTGTAATGCAGTTCTGAAATTAATTGCATTGTGGTACTAAAAAGTTTTACTGTACTTAAATGGAACAAATACACAGTTTCCTTCCAAGGATTGCTGAACAATGAATCAAAGAGTGCAATCTGTGATTGCATGCAGTTGCTGACAGTTGTCCTCGGTGTGTAAAGTTGGATCTCAAAATCATAGTCATTATTCGAAAGGGTTCAAATACACACAAACACTGAAAACCTAAAGAATTTGTGGGACCTAAAGGATTTTTCTGAAGAACAGCAGACAGGTAAACTGTTCAGGACCAACAAGGGACTCATGAACAACTATTGCACTATTACTAAGCAAAAAACACAGCTGTGGATCATTCAGGTATTGGACACCAGTATTAGGAATTAAGCGTATGTAAACTTTTGAACTGGCTCTTTTTTTTTTTTTTTTTTTTTTTTATAAATTCAAATTCATTTTCTCTTGTGGACTATGGAAATGTAAAATATGTTATTCAGGTCAGTACTAAATAAGAAAATAACATGCATTTTGTATGATCCCTCTTATTTAGGGAAAAAATAATTAACATTTTGCAGATTCTGTAAGTTGTATGTAAACTTTTGACCTTAACTGATTATACTGTATTGTTTGTTGTTGGCCAGGTATAGAGGGTATGCATTGACGTCACTTTCCCACTGGGACACGCCCCCTCAGCCGAACTGAGTGGCAAAAGAGCCTTCAGCGTGAATGGATTTAATAGGGAAGATACAAAACCGCGAGTAAAACAAACGAGAATCAGTTTAAACTAAAGGTTGCTGAACGTGATATAATGTTCCTAACAACCTAACAAATATCCAGTGGTCAACGGATATTGATGCAGCCAGGAATAGTGTTTTCTAACACTTATGTGTGTCTGATTTTGACACCGGGGAAAAAAAATTGTCTGTGAACTCATTTTGTAAATACAAAATAGGTTGGTCTAAACCCCAGTGGCCACTATCTATCTATCTCTATATATACATAAAATATATATGTATATGTATGTATATATGTATGTGTATATATGTGTGTATATATATATATATATATATATATATATATATATATATATATATATATATATATATATATATATATATTTTTTTTTTTTATTTATTTTTTTTTTTTAGTCATATTGGTCCAGCTGAAAACGTATATAGTTTTTGTCAGTGTTTATTTAAAAACATCCAGCTGTGCAGAATTTAAGATGGTAAATATTTACTTGATGACTTGTCAATACGATATACTGTAATACAATATATAGGATGTGATTTTACTGCACAATTTAACATTAACATGAAAACTTCAAATCTGTGTTTCAAAACCATTTGTTGCTTTGAATTGCAGCGATTAATTTGCTTCTCTTTTCAGTAGCTTTCAGCAGTCTGTAAAAATTTACCTCAGGTTTCGTCAAATCTTTTTGTACAGTCAATCGCAAAGCTCGTTCTGGTTTTAGAGGTGTTTTGTGTGTTCTGTCGCAGCATTCACGTTAAAACCAATGCTGCCACTCAGTGGGCGGAGCCGCAGCCACTCCAGCTGACGGTGACGTCGCATGCATACCCTCTATCTGAGGGATAAGCTGTAATGACACAGCTGCTTTCTGGAGGTGAGGAGCAGCAGCTCACATACTGGCACAAGCTGGCTGCAGGAGGTTTTAACAGTCATCTTTTATTTACCTGCTTAATTGCATTTGTCCACCATGCAAAGTTTTACTAAAACCAGCAGGTAGTGATGGCACTGTAGTGTTGCTGATTGCAGCAGCTTCTCTTGTGTTTAGTATAAGAAAATAAGTCTTATGTTTAGAATGCCATGAGCTTGAGTAATTAAGAACAGATAATTTTTTTTTTTTAGTGAACTATCCTTTTAATATTAACCCTGATAAAACTACTTTAACATGTCCTCTCGTGGCTTATTGATTTTTTTTTTTGGACTTGTAAAGTAATTTTTCAAATCATTAGCTTAATTCAACAAGATGTGTTTGGTTTTTAGGTCTGAGCCAGCAGAGAATGTTTCAAACATCCTGGAGCAGAATCGCTGTCTGCAAGATGAAAACGGCAAGCTGAGCCGAGAGCTGAGTGAGGCTGTGGGACAGACGGCTCTTATGTTTGAAAGGATCATCATGGTGAGACCTTTTTGAGCATCATCATCTGTAGTTCAGGGAATGCTTATCCATTATTCATGTTGTTATGTTGAAAATGACCAATGTTTTGCATGGTTTGCTGGTAAAATAAAAAGCGTAAAATGGTCAATTTTCATTCACTCACTACTGACATGCCAATTCTAGGTGTGATGTTATGTGGCAGTATAGAAGCTTTGGCTATTTTGACCACCAAAGTTCATTACTGTATACTTAAACCATTTTCTTCTCATTTTGTGTATTAGTTTAATTGTTTGGTTGTTCTTTTAGATGGAGCAGACAAATGAGAGACTGCAGAGCAAGCTGGAGGAGTTGAGGCAGCATGCAGCGTAAGGATCAGTGTTTTACCAATGTTATGTTAGACCAGTGAGGTTCATTAATATGTTTAGAAATCTTAACAAATTTTCATAAATAAAAAAAAGTTTGTCATTGTTTCAGGTGTAAGGTGGACCTACAGAAGATGGTGGAAACCTTGGAAGACCAGGAACTGAAGGAGAATATGGAGGTGATCCAGAACCTTCAACAGCTTATCCTAGAACTGCAGGTAATAGAATGGAGGAGGATGTTGTGTGGGTGTGTGTGGGTGTGTGTGGGTGTGTGGGGGGTGTGGGGGTGTGGGTGTGTGGTGGGGGGTGTGGGTGTGTGTGGGGTGTGGGTGTGTGGGGGTGTGTGTGGGGGTGTGTGTGTGTGTGTGTGTGTGTGTGTGTGTGTGTGTGTGTGGGGGGTGTGTGTGTGTGTGTGGGTGTGTGTGTGTGTGTGTGTGTGGGGGTGTGTGTGTGTGGGGGTGTGTGTGTGTGTGTGTGGGTGTGTGTGGGGTGTGTGTGTGTGTGTGTGTGTGTGGGTGTGTGTACCCTGGTATTCATCACGTTATGGGGACCAAATGTCCCCACAAGGATAGTAATATAGTAAATTTTGACCTTGTGGGGACATTTGTGAGGTCCCCATGAGGAAACAGGCTTATAAATCATGCACAATGAGTTTTTTGAGAAAGTAAAAAAGTGTGCACAGTCTGGTGGGTGTGGGTGTGGGTGTGGGTGTGGGTGTGGGTGTGGGTGTGGGTGTGGGTGTGTGTGTGTTTTTTTTGTTTGTTTGGGTTGGGTTTTGTCTGGTTGAGGCTGCTTTAAATACAAATGAGCACCCTGCCCTCTCTTCTCTCTGTGTAGAATGAGCCTGTTTACATTAGCCGCATTTAGCCACCGCTAAACTTGCTAACTAGCACGTTATTAGGAAAGGCGTCGCAAAGATTCATAAAAAACCTTACTCACTTCACTTCTGCTGTAAGTGAAGCTGGATCATGAATGATTCACGCGAACATAGACGGATATATGTAGATCGGGAGGCGCATTCCCTTCACAAACAAACGTAATCTACTGCATCTTCAGTGGCTCAGATGTCGAGAGTAAATGACGACCACTATGTTCGTTATTACATCCAGCAACACAACACCTCAATCGCTCAGTCGGAGATATTCTTGTCTAACTTGCATCCCTGCTCCGGCATTGAAACAAAGAGGGCGGACTGTTACAGCTGATCTGAGGTAAAACGCTATCGTGGGACCGGCCTCTGTCGGTGTGACACCACAACGACAGGCATCTGAGAATGGCTCAATTTAAAAAAGGGAATATTATTTTTACAGATTAATTAAAAACCACTGCATGGATTTTTATCATTATAGGGTAGATGTGTATCATAAGTATCATTTAATTTTGCTGTCATTTATTGCTTGCTTTATTATATTAAAAACACACTTAATAGAATGTTAAGAATATGACAAAAGGTGACACCATTATTAAGCCTAGAAAAACTTTGCCTCTATACAGGTAAAAATGCTGCTAAATCTGTAAAACAATTTAAGGGGGCAAAATACCCCTTAATGGAAAAAGTGTGAGTGTGGTCTTGAACAAAGTGACGCATAATCTCTGTTTATCTGTTCTTTTCAAAATAAATGCATTAGCCTATATCGTCCTGCAGGTTCATAATTAAAAATGAAAAAATGTGAACAAAAATAAAAGCAATTAAATGTGATATTTTAATAAAAATATGAAAATTAAAATGACGGGCAACAATAGATTATGACGGAATTTTTACGACCCGATTTTTTGGAAAACGGACAATGTTAGTCTAACGCAACCTCTGAGATGTCAAATCATCATATAATAAGCGAGGTACGAAGAATGGACCCCTGAATGTGTTATGATTATAGGAATTTAATTATCATTAGTTTACAGTGTTTTTTTTTGTTGCTGAAACATCTGACTGTTGATTGCTCTGTTGCACAATTAACATAAATTAAAAGTGATTTAAGAAGATTGAGTGAGTGCGGATCCCTTACTTGAATATGATGTTACTACGATTTATCTACCCCCTTCTCTCTGTGATTTGTATTTATTTATTTTTTCAGTTGTGCAATTAAATCAATTGACTTGGTCCAACAGAATGAGAGTGCGGGGATTGCTGCCACCATTGATGCAATGACTTCAGGCAGTACTACAGCTCTGGAGGTGCACACAGGGTGTTCTGCTTCTGGCTCCCCAGTGGTATGTATTTCTAAATCATAAGATTTTTATATGAATGTTTTTCTCTTCCTTCTCATAGTATAGGAGTAGCAGGGTTTCCTGTGGGTCCATAAAAAGTCTTACATTCTATCAAATTTTTGGCCATAATTTAAGTTGAATCGTACGAGAAGGTCTTAATTATGATTTCAAGGGGTCTTTTGGGGACAGAAAGACAAGATGTGCAATATGGCAACGATTAAAAGACTGACTTCATTAAATAAACAGGCCTGCACTCAAAGTCAGGTTCTGTGAAGCGCTGTGTACTGCTTTTACCAGGAAAAGCACTATATTTCTTCCTTTCCGAAAGCACCACCTGCTGGCAGAGAATGAATTTACATTTTAAATGTAAAATGTAAAGCTCATCTGCTGTTTTTGTTCACATGCAGAGTTATAAATGTGAACTGGTGGATCGACAAGTAAAATAAATGTAATTAATATAATAATTGATTGATCATTTAAATTAATACAATAATTGATACTTTTGACTTATCCGTTTTCCTGAAAATTGTTTAAAGGCTGAAATGTGAAGTTTATCATTTTATAAAAGGGTTTGTTTTTGTAATAACCTGTGTCTGAACTGTAAATCATGCTTTTTTCAGTCATTTTACAGTTTAATATGTTGCCATAGATATCGCCCTACCGCAATTATATGGTATTCATTTTATTTGTGCAGGTCTTAGTCTTAAATTTGAGCCTAAATTCCTGCAGATACCCTGAGTAGAATTAATTTTTTTTTTTTTTTTTTTTTTTTTTTCTAAATTATGTCCTGTCAGTGTAAACCTGTATGATGATGTTCTTGTTGTTGTTCTTGTTGTTGTTCTTGTTCTTGTTTTTGTTTGTTGTTGTTTTTTCCCCCCTTCCGTGGATCCCTTAGTAGCCGTATCTCATAATGTTCAGTCTGTCTTTTTCCATGTATTGAAAGTGAATGTGGTTAAGTTTTACTTCACTGATAAAATGCTATACTTGTGTGCAGTGTTTAAAAACTGAGAATGTCTTCCATGCTCATTGTTTTACATCCACTATGCATCCACTTTCATTGATTTGGCAAAGCATAGTATAAACATCCAGCTAAATAAATTATTTAATGTAAGAAACAACATTATGGCTTTAGAAAAATATGATGGTAAGTAAATCATGACATAATTATCATTTTTGCATTTGAGTGTAGTTTATAGTATGCTACACCTTTTTCCTAATATGCCCAACCGTCAGTCTAGTCAGGGAGTTTTTGGTGTTGAATATTTATTTTCACACTAGTTTGTTATTTACTCAACCATAACAATTTAGGAAATCAGTGCTGATCCTCAAGTCAAAGACTGTCCTGAAGCCTACACAGCCCAGCATGCACTGCGACAGGCTCAGATGTCAAAGGAACTGATTGAGCTTAATAAAGTTTTGGCGCTAAAAGAGGCTTTTGTCAAGAAGATGTGTCAGAATGATAGTCATTTGGAGCCCATGCAAACAGAATATCAGGTAAGGCTGGAAACCAAATCGTAATGATATTGGCAAATGCCATGAAAATGGCGTTTAAATGTTTGTTTGACTTCTCCAGGAGAATATTCAAAGTCTCCAGGCTTCAGTTGGCTCTCTGCAGAAAGAGAAGGAAGATCTCATCCAGGCTTTGCAGTCTACTAAGAAGGACACCAATCAGGCCAAGTAACTCAATATCTATGCTGGTTTCTCTCCAAACTTGAACTGCCAGTTTTACTGCTACAACACAATGACAAGTTAGTAATAGTGTAACATTTTTACATTGTCTTGTTTTGTCTTGTTTCACTCTAGACTGAGTGAACAACGGAGGAAGAGACTTCAGGAGCTAGAAGGACAAATCACGGAGTTAAAGAAGAAACTTCAAGATCAAGCTAAGCTGCTTAAGCTCAAAGAGTCATCTGTGCGCAATGTAACTAAACTCAACCAGGAGATTCAGGTTTGTTTGCAAACCCTCATATGTTTAATCTGTTGATTAGGGATGGGAGGTTTTACCAAAATGTAAAGGCAAAGACAAAAAGGTCACTGTTTAAGGCAAATGTGTCTTCTAACTAATATAGCTGTAAACGTTTCATTAAAATGACAGCTACACATACCTTAGTGCCACGACTCATATTAATGGTGTTTTAGCTGTATGTTTTCTGTGGTTAAGTGATAGCAGCATTAAAAAAAAAAGGAATGGAGAAAGTTTCTTAAAAATAAATGATCAGTGAAACAGTTCTACATAATGTTGGTAGTTCTTTAGAAGGTCAAATTAAATATAAGTGTAAAACAAAACAACTTTTTAAATTTAAAGGCACAATATGTAAGATTTTCGTAGTAAAATATCCAAAAACCACTTGCACAGTGTGACTATATTTCATGCAGTTATGAACTTGCATTATCCCAAAATTTCCCATGGATTTGTAAATCCAGAGAAATTCCAATTTTAAATAATGTCTCATCCCTGTTCCTCCCTGGTCATTGTCGCCTATCAACGACGTAATATCGGCACTATCCATGGTTTCTACTCATAAACACTACAAAAAATGTTTCTGTGCAGTTAAATTAAATCCATTGTGGCTGTTGCGAATAAAATGAAAATTAAATAAAGTGTTGACTGCAGCATTAAATTTAGATCTGCTCAGTGTTGCACCATATTCTTTTTACGCACTTTTACAGTGTTGCACATTACAATCAATCACACATGGGTCTGTTGAGCTTATGAACGCAGTGGCCAATCAGAGGTGTCCAGACGAGTCATCACAGTCACCAGGTGTTTGTTTTTTTTGTTTTTTTTGGGGGGGGTTCAGTGTACACGCTCAGTGACTGAACTCTGCATAAACTACAAACCATCATTCCACTCTCCTTCATAGCATCATCAAGCTTTGCCTTTGTTATGGTTTTGAAAATGCGACCTCTAGCAGCGAAAACTTGCATATTGTGCCTTAAAATTGCAAATAAATGGATAATATGTGGAAACACTGAGTTGTATTCATATGATGTGCTGGTGGATCTGTGCAGGCTATGAAGTCCCAGCGGGTGCAGCTCATGAGACAAATGAAAGAAGACTCTGAGAAGTTTCGTTTGTGGAAGCAAAAGAAAGATAAAGAAGTCCTGCAGCTCAAAGAGAAAGCAAGTGTCAATCTTAATCTTTTTCTCTTGTTAAAATTGCAAATGGTGTCAATGACCGTTTATATTATTTTTAATAATAAGATTTTGTAGGAAATTAAGTGTGTTTTTGCATATTTCAGGATCGTAAGCGACAGTATGAGATGCTAAAACTAGAGAGAGACTTCCAGAAACAGGCCAGTGTACTTCGCCGCAAGACAGAGGAGGTAAGCTGTTTTCCCAAAAGCTTTACAACATTTCTAAAGCAATTTGCAATTGCAGTTCTGTTGATGTATATCATATTGCCCTGCTCAGATGATGTTGATTTGCTGGCAAATCAATCCATGTTTTTAAGCAGTAAGTGTGAACTAGTGGATCGAGAAGATAATGTGTTATAAAAATGTAAACAATTAAGGCTGTAAATTATATTTATTTAATTAATATGGTACTTGATTGATAATTGTTTAATATATATTAATATAAGAATTGATACTTTTGACTCTTAAAGGCTGAAATGTGAAGTTTATTATTCAATAAAACTTCTTGTTTTTTTTTTTTGTTTTTTTTGAAACCTGCATTTGAACTGCAAATCATGCTTTTTACAGTCTTTTTTTAAATTAAATTATTTATTTATTTTATTTGAGCAGGTCTTATAAAAAGGTCTTTAAAAGTCTAGAATTTAAGCTTAAATATCCTGCAGATACACTGGTCTCACAAAAACCATCAATTGTTTTTATATATAATTGTTCGGAACTCTGCTTGTGAGGAGGGTTCATTACTGGACCTTGAGCCATTTTAGTTGAAGACCCCTGACCTAGATTAATAAATGCTGTAATACTGTTGGGTTTTCAAACTTGCGTTATTATGTCTCTCTCTTTCTGATTGTTTTCAGATTTCAGACTCAGATAACCAAAGAAAAAGCAATAAATATAAATTGCTCTCTCGCTCTCTCTGCTGCTTCATATTGGCGGTCGGCAACGTGGCAGAAGCATTCCCTTCATATTATTGATGCTAAAATAAATATAGCAAAAATCTTGCTTCATTCAAATTCAATTAATATTTGATTGTTTGAAATGCAAGTGCCAGTATTATGTGACTAAAACTAAAATGGTTCTTGTACTTTTTACTTAAGTTTCATATTAAATATCACTTAATACTTACTACATTAGAAATCTATTACTTTCTTTTACTCAAGTAAAAGTATTTTAAAGATTTACCTTTTTAACGTTTTTAATGTTCTTAAGTATTAAAGCTTAGCAGTAAGGTCAGTTAGTTTAACTGTTGTATATTCAAAGTAATGCTATGTTTCACTTCTGTTGTTGTCTTTATTTAGTAATTTCGGGCACGTTGATGGATTTTATTTGTTTGATCCATCGCGTTGTGTTTTTTGTCACGTTTACCGGTTTCACAGCACTTTGGGAAATGCTATCGAACTTTGGAACAGCAGCTTATGAAATGCCGAACTGGGCAAAATAATTATATAGAACCATTGGAAACATATATACCGGTATACAGTGCATCCCTACAGTGGTAACACCAACTATCGCAACAAGCCTAGTAATAATTTAAAATGTGCATCAACAGGCTGCTGCTGCTAACAAGCGTCTGAAAGATGCTCTTCAGAAGAGGAGTGAAGTTGCAGAGAAACGCAAAGAAGTTCAGAACCGTGGAACAGAGGGTGTCAGCAGTAGAATCAAGGTACCTCACTTAGAAAAGAAAGTTTGGTTTGTTGTCCCATTACTTGTCATTTATTTTCTGACTTTGGTTTATTTATTTATTTATTTACGGCTTACTATTTATGGATAATTAGTATATTGATACCATATTGGTTATTAGTTTATATAGAATTTTTTTCTTTTAATTGAATTTTTTCATTAAAATTATTAAAACTGTTACACCTAATCTTATGGCAAATCTTATTGGCAAATAGATATCCTTTCTTTAATTATAAAAATTTAGAACATTAACAGTTGGAGTGTTTTACATTTGCTTACATTTCATTCATTTAACAGATGCTTGTATTCAAAACAATATACAAATGAGCAACATAAGCAATTTGGGTCAAAGCCAAAAATGTTCAAAGTATAGCAGACATATATAAATGCAGAAACAAGACAGATTTATTTATTTATTTTTAAATTAAAGTATAGCATTCTAACAAAGCCCATTAATCAGTTATCTGCTATAACAGAATAAGTCAGTATTTGCTAAGGAGTACTATAATAAGTTTAAATAAGTACTTATATAATAAGCAAATAAGTACTTGTATAACAATATAAGCAAATAAGAAAAAAAAGTCCTTTACTAGAAAAAATGTAACTTGATTTTTAAAAGTAAATTAATTTGTGACAGCTGAATGTAAGATTTGACAAGCCTATGATGTCATTCTCTACGTAATATCTAGTTTCTTTAAGGCACAAAATAAACTTAAATAAGTATGATGAACTTTGTAAAAAGCATTTTAAAAAAACTCCAGCACATTTATAATTACCCAAATATCAAACATAGCTCTCTTATGCATGTTATTATGGAGTTCCGGGGAACGCGCATTTTCTGGAAAACCCACTGCATTCTGTATGTGTTGTTTTGACTACATCATTGAGAAAAAAAAAAAAAAAACATAAAAAATGTAATAACACATGCAAGTATAAATTTGTTCCTCACTTGCTAAAAGTGAATCATAATCTCAGGAAAATTATTGGAATACTTTAAACTGGAAGCTAAAGCTAAAATCTTTCAGTATGTGTTGATAGGAAGTTGGACATTGTATTTGTGACGTGGTTTAGAATACATGGTATCTTAATTATTCCCCTGTAATTTTTGGTCTTTTTTTTACCAAAACTTTCCACTAGGTAGTTTACCTGGAGGAAAAAAAAAAAATCATGGCACCATTTTAAAAGAACTTTGTTGAGGGCATGAATAAATTGTGAGCTTGAGAAAACAATACAAAAATATGAATGCACATACATTTGCATCTTAGAATAAATGTTGCAATTGTTGTCAATTTGATTGGTCAAGAATTGGTTGCTGAATGAAGTAGAAGTGCTTGTGAGCACAGAAGAGGCCCGTCGGCATCTACAGGACCTGCTGGAGGACCGAAAGATGCTAGCAGAGGAGATTGCTCAGCTTCGCCAGCAGATGGAGGCAGGAGAAAGACCTGTAGCCAAAGTCCGGGTAAGACTGGCGTGCACTGGTTTAATATGGAATACCAGCACACTGCTTACTGCATTTGTAAACATTTGCTTGTAAGGCAGACCCACAAAATAAAGCACTTCACATGAATTGATCAGTTTAATTCAAGTATTCTGAAGAGGCACGATTCCTCTATATGATAAACCATCGATTCTTTAGCGTCAGGCACGTATATTTGAAGAGGGGATGCTAATAAAATGACAATAATATATGATGATGTTGTCTCTTGACAGGAAAACCCTGAGTTTGAGTTGAGAGGTAGATCATTAATGATGGTTACAGGTAGTGTTACTAATAGTATTAGTAGTATAAATCACTGACACATTTGTTGATTGTGGATCTCATAATGCTGTTTATGGTGTAGCATGATGATCATAAATGGTCTGCATATAAGTGCACTTGCTCCAAGCTTGTGCTGCTCTGTCTGTTTGGCTGAGCTGATAAATGCAACCATTTAAGGACACTGAGCCCTGTTCAAACTAAACCATTCAATTTATATGGAGTACATCATGATATTTTAATGTATTTCTGTGTTTGAAAATGTTGATTGCTTAAATTTTCAGTGGATGTACAAAAAATAATGAGAATATTAAAACAAATGAGCAAAAGTCTTATGATTTTGAAACTGCATAACTGTGCATAAATTAATAATTAGTTAATACTCCTTAAACGGTCTATTCTCTTGACAACCTTTTATTCCTTTTAATTATACTGACCCTTTTGTTGACCCAGATTGAAATTATTGATCGCTCAACAGTGGCAGTTTAATGCATTTGAATTGTATTTTTGGTGTTTTCCTCCTCAGCGCCGTACACTGACGATTTCAGAGTTGGAAGGCCAGGGTGACATGGAGGCCTCTATCAGCAAGCAGGTGGAGAGTCTAGAGACAGAGATGGGGCTCAGGTCAGACATACTATGACTAAACCACCATGAATAAATCATACTTCTTTTAGACTGATATCTATAAATGCAAATGGGGGCTGTTAAACCCCAAAATGATTAACAAAAAGTACCATAAAAGTCCATACTTCAAATTTTATCTGTTGCTCTAATAAACTAGTCAATGTCTTCAGAAGACTTGAAACATGGGCCTAGTGCATAAGTTGTATGGAACAGAGGTTCTTAAATGCTGTGCTGCAGCACACTGGTATACCATTTAGGGTTGTGCAGTGTTATAGTTGTAAACTAGAACACTCAAAATGAACAATATAATCACAGTTCAAACAAAACACATGGTTTGTTTCCTAAAACAAAGCTATGTATGTATGTATATACATATTATGTATGTGTGTGTGTGTGATGCGATGCGATCTGGGAAAACCCGTAGGTCAATTGTCAATTTTTTTTGTCAAAATTAGGTTTTCATTAAATTATTATTCTATAACATCTTGTTTATCATCTTGGCAAAATGCACTTGTTTAGTGCAGAAAATAGCCATTTATTGCAGCAAACAATAGTTAAGAATGCGCTGCGGAGATGCTTTCCCTTAACTTCCCCTTAAAGCCATAACTTTTACGTTCAGGCTATGAACAAAATAAAAACAGTTTTGGAAACCCGGCTTTCATATGGTATCAACATAGTAGAGGTTCGGAAGGAACTGAGGTCGCTTAGGAAAAGATGGCGGGAGGCTTAGAACTGAGAAGGAGATTACTCCAGCAATGCAAGGAGGAGGCAATTCAGAAAAGGCAGAGAGAGAGAAGCGTCGCCAGAGAACAGTCTTCTTCGACAATCCCTTTCGCTTCATAGCTGACCTCCTTGGAAAGCCAAAGAGTGGGAAGCCGGTATGTTTGAAGGAAGAAATGGAGGAAGGCGTAGCAGCAGCACTTGGTGATTCCAACAAAGACATTCCTCTGGGGGAATGTCCTTTTCAGCTACCAATTCTCAAGCCACACACACCCTTTAACATGGCAGATTTTACACTGGACGAAGTAAGAGCAGTGGTGGGGAAAGCTTGTGCAGGATCTTCCCCAGGACCTTCAGAAACCACTTATAAGATCTATAAAAACTGCCCAAAACTCCTTAAGAGGTTAGCAAAGCTTCTGCAGACTCTTTGGAAGAAGCAGCGGGAACCCTGGCTCTGGACACTCGCAGAGGGATGCTTTGTTCCTTAAGAAACTGTCAAGTAACACCTTCAGTATTCAAGGGGCCAAAATTCAGACTACTGAAGAACAAAGAATTTGGTGCCTTGGGAAAAGCTATGACTACACTCTGAAGGACAGCATTAATCTTAAGGAGACCATAGCTCAGCTCACCATCTGACTTAAGGAAATTGACAACAGTCAGCTATTGGGGAGGTTCAAGGTATGATGCTTTCAGTATGGCATCATACCTAGATTACAATGGCCATTCCTGCTTTACAACTTCCCCATGACTCAGGTGGAAGCAATGGAGAGGCTGTGTAGTAGGTTTTTGCAAAGATGGCTGGGCGTTCCTCCAGCTTTCAGCTCAGTCAATTTGTATAGCAAGACCTACAAGCTTCGCTTACCTGTCTCATCGGTGGTGGAAGAATTTAAAGCCGCCATGGCAAGAGCAGTCAGCACACTGCTATTGTCTAAAGATGAGAAAGTTCGACAAGCTAACAAGGCAGTTAAGTGTGGTAGGAAATGGAAGCCACGAGGCATTAAAGGCCATCGGATGCCCATTTTCCACAAGTTGATATGATTCTTTAGGGTCTTAATGAAAAGTCTCTAATATACTTTGATTAAAAATTCTCAATGGTTTTGTAAAACAACACTCTTTTTACCTTGTCAAAATGAGCTTAGCAAAAATCATCTCATTCTAATGGGTTGTTCCTTTAAATGAAGCTCTGCTCACCCCGCCCCCTCTTCTCTCTGTGGAATGATGATCTTGTTTACTTTAGCCGCGTTTAGCTGCTAAACTTCCTAACTACCACGTTATAAGGAAAGGCGATCGTAAAGATTCATAAAAAAACACTTATACACACTTCTGCTGTAAGTGAAGCTGGATCATGAATGATTCGCGCGAACATAGATGGATATATGTAGATCAGGAGGCGCATTCCATTCACAAACAAATGTAATCTACTGCATCTTCAGCTGCTCAGATGTCGGGAGTAAATGACGACCACTATGTTCATTATTACATCCAGCAACACAACACCTCAGTCGCTCAATCGGAGATATTCTTGTCTAACTTACATCCCTGCTTCGGCATCGAAACAAGGAAAGTTACTGGACTGTGACATCTGGTCTGGGGTAAGAGCTCATGTCAATCAACTACCGTGGGAGGGGCCTCTGTCGATGTGACGCCACACCGACAGGCATCTGAGAATGGCTCGATTTGAAAAAGGGGATATTATTTTTACAGATTAATTAAAAAACACTGCATGGATTTTTATCATTATAGGGTAGATTTGTACATACACTGCCAACACACATTAATGGTCAAACAACATGAAAAAGTGAACTTAGCATCCGATGACCCCTTTAAGGAAGCAGAAGTGTATTGGAGACACCAGGAAATCATTGGCATGGTCTGCCAAAGTTGGTTGGGGCTGGGAAACTACAAAGCTGTGAGCTGGAATAAGGCAGATGCAAAAGGTAGAAGGACACTTTTGGGATTAGGGAGGCTGCAGAAGAAGACCGGCATGTAAGAGCAGTAGGGCTTGCCTCTCAAGGGCAGTGGATGCAGTGGGACCAGGCACTTGAGCGCTCACTGTCCTGGAAGGAAATCTGGCATAACGACCAGGGCAAATTAGCCTTCCTCTTGCGTGCTGTAGCTGACCTATTACCGACTCCAGACAACTTGAAGATCTGGGGCAAAGATGAGAATCCATCCTGTCAGAGGTTTGGAGCACCTTTATGTACTCTGAACTACATTTTGACAGGATGTCCGAAGGCTCTGGGAGAAGGACGCTACAGATGGAGGCACGATAAGGTTCTTGTCGAAATTGCCAAATGGACAGACTTACAGAGGGTTAAAGCCAATGAACATAACATACCACCACCCAGAGAAGTCAGTTTTCTAAAGGAAGGAGAAAAGTTTACAAAGTCAAGTAGAACTAATTGTACTGTGCCCTCTATCTTTCTTCAAGCATCCTACTGGGAGATGCAAGTTGACCTTAAAAAGAAGCTTGTCTTTCCAGAAGAGGTGGTGACGACTACACTTAGACCAGATATGATTCTTCTTTCTAGGAGCAGAAAAAAAATCTTAGTCGAGTAGACTGTGCCCTGGGAGGACAGGCTAGCCATCTCTCATGAGTTGAAGAAGACTAAGTATCAAGACCTGAATGACTAAGCTTCTATTAAAGGATGGAACGCAGTTTTGTTTCCTATCGAAGTTGGCTGCCGTGGCTTCCCAGCTACATCTGTGTGCTGTTTGCTACAGAAGATTGGGTTGGAACCCAAAAGACTGAGAAAGGCTGCCGGGGAAGTAGCGGTAGCAGCAGAAACTAGCTTGAGGTGGTTGTGGTTGCAGGTGAAGGTAGATTTTGTCTTTGCCGCCCTGCTCAGGTGCACCCCGCTCAGATGACCCTGAGGTACCTGCTGAAAATGCAGAGGGATTCCCAGTAATACCACGTTGCCACCAATGGCTAACAAGTATATTGCATCTATAGTTGCTCTTGCAGTTCCTGCTTGTTGCAGAGCATCATTGATGTTTATTTTCATACATGAAGAGTTCAGATGAAAAACCAGCTAAAGGCCAAAAATGAGATGATACTGAATGAATGCTCCTGACACATAGTATACGTGTAACATTTGAAGTGGATCAAAGAAGTTCATCAAAGTCCATCATACTTGTAACGAGTTGAATTTACAGTTTTACCTATATGGAGTATACACGAGACTAGACAATGATGCGAGATATCGCTTTGCTGCAGAATTTCACCGGCATTAACATAACACATGTTGTTTAACCCCAATAGAGTTCAGAATGCCTATAAATGCTGATTCCAATTAGGGCTGGACGATTTTATCGATTCTGCGATATAAATCGATATTTTTTTTTCCAAAGAAAGTATCGATTTTTTTAGCCGCGAGTATAGATACATACGTCCCATTCAAATCCCCCGTGTTGTTTACCCCCGTTCGCGTTGCAGGAAGAGCGATTTGGTCAGCCAGCCGCTAGTGTTGCTGTAGAGCAAGTTACCCGTACTAACTTTACACAGACGCAGATGTCTACCTCTTCCTGTTTACCAAGTCAGAGCGAGGATATTCAGAGAATGGCGGCGAATATAAATCCAGCACCTGCCTGCTTAAAAGCAGATGTGTGGGAGCACTTTGGTTTTAAAAAAAAGAAGGAAAGCAACGACTTGGATAAAAGCATCGCGGTTTGTAAGCTATGTGGCACTAACGTTAAATATTCCGGCAATACCACAAATTTACGAGCGCACCTAAAACGTCACCACCTGGACAAGTTTATGCTTACGGAGGACCCAAAGCAGCAGCGGCCGCGTGACCCAAAACAAACTACGCTGGACATCGATGGCGGTTGTTCCCACAAGTTTCCATCTGCTTCACCAAGGTCGCAGAAAATTACCTTTCATTGCCTAGTTTATTTGTCCGTATTCAGTGGTGGAAAACCGTATTCAGTGGTGGAAAACCCCGGCTTTAGGCGCATGGTGAATGCGATGGAGCCCCGCTATCCTATTCCAACCCGCGAACACCTCACCAAGGTTTGCATTCCCCGGCTGTACGCTCAGACAAGGGCACACGTTAAAGCCTCCCTGGCCAGCGCGGAGAGAGTTGCCCTGACGTGCGACGGCTGGACCTCGCGCACAACTGAAGCATATGTCACCATCATTTTTTCAACTTGAATTATTGTCTGGCTGCCATGGTTTATTTTTTTCTGCTGGCTAGACTGGCTACCTCACATACGCAGTGTTGGGAAGGTTACTTTAGAAATGTAATAGGTTACAGATTACAAGTTACTTGATTTAAAATGTAATAAGTAGTGTAACTTTTCAATTACTTTATTAAAGTAATGTAACTTATTACTTTTAATTACTTTTTAATTACTTTTCTAAATTTCTAATATTTTCAACTGTTAATCATTTTGAAACATTTAAACCAGGCAGAGTTAACCTTACAGTAGTGTTCAACACTGATTACTGTCAGACTTTCAAAATCCTTTATCACTTGAATTAAGATTATAATAAGAAAGGGATAATATACATCTTTATTTTGCGATAACAACTGGCTGAATGTACATTATCTCACTTATTACACAGCTTCTTGATAGATTATTTAGATGTTTCGTGTCAAAATTATTAGACAAGAAACACTGATCTGAGTTGAAATATTTTAACGCAAAGCTTGCATGAAGAAATCGGTTGCTAGCAAACGGCAAGTTCAAACTAAACATTTTAGGGATACAGTGCAGTCATACCAGTTTTCTTACACAACATTTCACCACATAAATAAGTAGTAGTACTAGTTTGTTAGTTATCTTATAATCCATTACAATGTACCACAAAAAAAATGGCAGCAGCTGTTTTTGTATGAAACAATAGAGCAAGTCCATGATACCAGGATGACAGAATTAAGAAATTGTATACATAATATTGAATTAAGCTTTAATATTTTATTAGCTAACCAAACGCAAAGCTTCCACCAAGAAAAATCATCAAGCATATAGCACTGACTTAAGTTGCCCCAAAAGAGTCTGAGCTGTATAATTATTTAATTTAAAGCACAGCCACCACAAATTCAGATTTTTTTTTTTTTTAACTTATATTTTTGGGCTTTTTATGCCTTTTATTGTGATAGGACAGTAGAGAGATGACAGGAAAGAGCTGGGAGGAGAGAGAGGAGCGGGTTCGACAAAGGACGTCGAGACGGGAATCAAACTCAGGTCACCGTGAGCGCAGTTACGCTATATGTCATAACCAGATCATAATATAAATAACACCATAACAAGAAATAGTTTAATAGCTATGATGCTGGGTTTGAAATCAAATGTTTGCATAGTTATGACAGAAAACACTAGCATCTAACAATGCCTTGGAAAAAACAATCTTAAAAAATAAAGTTTATGCATAAACCCAAATAGGAAATAAAACAGTTATCGAATAAGCATGTGTCCTATTCTGTGTCCTAAACTCCTGAAACATTGGTGTCTCATTTTAGAGCAGTTAACGCAATTTAAAAGAAGTCAACTAAATCTGTAAGTGGAGGTGGGTGTGTGAAAAAAGTCAGATGTAATCCCCTTTGTAATCACTGGCATTTTTCAAAAGTAACTGTAATTTAATTACATATTTTTTCTCAGTAACTGTAACTAATTACAATTACATTTATTTTGTAATTAGATTACGTAATTCCGTTACATGTAACTAGTTACTCCCCAACACTGCACATACGTGTAGGCTTACAGGCCTTAAAATACTCCGCTAAGTTTTAAGTTAAATGTTCTTAGTGACTTGAATTATTTGATGTTTTGGAGAAGCCATGGTACTACTATGTTTACTTGCATGGCAGCTAGACTGGCTACCTCATGTTCATTGTCAAGCTAAAAAGATGTCAAAGAAACTGTTCAGAACAGGCCACTTGCACTTTAACTCTCCATTGTTAATTGCAAATTGCAATGTTGCACTTTATTTACTTTTCAAAGGCTTGTAAGCTACAGTTTGCACTGTTTCAATAAATGGAACTAATTTTCTCAACACATCTTTGATTAATTTTGTCCAGCATTTATTTTGCAAGGTGTCTGATGTTTTTTGAGTTTATTTCAATTAATTCAATCCAAGTAAATGAAACACTCACAAGATGTCACCAAAATCACTCTGTCTCTTTTAAATCTATCAGAAAATGATGTAAGCGTATCGAATTATATAGAATCGTATCGAATTATATAGAATCGTATCATTGGCTAAATATCGTGATATATATCGTATCGTGAGCTGAATATCGTGTATCATATCGTATCGTGAGATTAGTGTATCGCTACAGCCCTAATTCCAATACATCTTTTGTATTATCAACATGGATGTTAAAATCACCAACAATAAGGACTTTATCTGCAGCCAGCACTAACTCGGATAGAAAATCAGCAAATTCTTTAATAAAGTCTGTATGGTGCCCTGGTGGCCTGTATACAGTGGCCAGTACAAACGTACGTACGTAAAATAACGTAAAATAATTGTTATAGTACGTAAAATAATTGTTACAAACGTACGTACGTATGTATGTATGTATGTATGTATGTATGTATACTTTCAAAATGAAAGCTGTATATGCATATGTTTTTTTAGGCCTGTATGAAATAACAGTATAGACACAATATAGACACACGCCTTCACACTGGTGGTCGACCGATATTTTGACAGTTGTTTGTTTATGTCGACTGTAAATTAAAAAACAAAAATATTTCCCTAAACTCTTTCAGGAGTGCTCAGATAGCTGACTTGCAACAGAAGGTCCTGGATGCAGATAATGAGGGACGGATAAAGCAGCGCTGGGATTCTGTCACAACCATCATAGAGGCCAAGAGTGCCCTGAAGATTCTCATGTCTGAGGTAAGGCAAAACACTGTAACATTTGAGGATTATTATTATTAGTATTATTATTTTCTAAAAATAATAGCCAGTCTGAATGGTTTTCAAGTTAAAATGAGTATAACCTGGTTCTTTAAGTGGTTCCATTTAAAGGGCAGTTCTTTTTATTTGCTGTTTACATTTACAAATATACCATAATCTCCACCAAAATACCATTGTAATTACTGTGAGATCATCATGAAACTTAAATAGATCACAACATGGTCTGCTCTTCAGATAGTCTAAAAAGTTTACCAGAGGATTTTGTGAGAGAGTGGGGGGTGAACTTTGATCTGTCCAGGGGTTGAAAATTTTGGAATTAAGTCTAGTGCAGTTTCCGAGATCCCTCCGCTTTTCAGTGACCAAAATGAACAGAAAAAATCTTTGCATTGCCTTGTATTTGGACTTTCAAAACCAGCATGTTGTTGTGACCCGTTTTGTCAAACTGTAAGTGAAGATAAAAGGCTTTGTTGAAGAAAAAAATAAAATAAAATAACATGATTAGGCGGTTGAGTTGTATCTTATTTAAACTGTATCTTCCACATGTGTCTTGCTACATGTGCCTCTTGTGCCGTCGGCACAAGACCACGAGAACCAGGTGAGTCCTCTGCGTCTGGCCAGAGGAGAACTGGCCCCCCGACTGAGCCTGGTTTCTCCCAAGGTTTTTTTTCTCTATTTGTCACCGATGGAGTTTTGGTTCCTTGCTGCTGTCACCTCTGGCTTGCTTAGTTGGGGACACTTTTTCTTCACACGATATTGTATACTATTTGAACTGAACAGAGCTAGATGATGACATCATTGAATCCATTGATGAACTGCCTTGAAAATTGAGTGTTTACTGTTGCCCTTTTGCATTATTAATGCACTATTTCCTATTTAATACTGTACAGCTGCTTTGTCAAAATTCTGTATTGTTAAAGGCGGTGTATATAAATAAAGGTGACCTGACTTTGGTGCTTGCACCCTGATGATTGCAGCTTGTGACTATATTTATCATAGAGGGTTAAAAGAATACTTTTGTGAACTAGTCTTATTTTTTTATTTATTTATTTTTCCCTTTAAATAAGTCACAATAAAACCAGTACAGTGTAGTGTGGACTAGAGCTATAACTAACAATTATTTTGGTAATTGAGTAATCTGTTGATTTATTCTGATGATTAATCAAGTAATCAGATAATTAACTTCTCTTTTTTTTTTTTTTTGTAGTAATAAAAGAATACACCTGGTGGAACAATAGGCTTCCATGGCTGCAAAAGTGGTCATCGGATACAAAACTTCACTTTTCGTTGTTTGAACATTAGTATTAATGTTGGCAGTGTATGTACAAATCTATCCTATATTGGGCCAAAATCCATGCGTGTTTTCATTAAATGAAAGAATATGCTCCCCTTTACTTTCCGTCGAACCATTCTAGATTCTGCAGGTGTAAGCGTGCATGAGCAGAGGAGCACATCCGATGGATTGGAATTGGCATGGGCTCTTACAGACCAGATGTCACCCAGTCCGTACTTTCTGCGGCTGATGCGACGAGGATGGTTGAGCAAGAACTATCTCCCGATTGACTGAGGTGTTACTGGATAGCCATTATGAACATAGTGGTCGTCGACCTCTGGCATGCGGGCACCTGGAAGAGGCAGTGGATTACATTTGTTTGTGAATGGAATGGGCACTCGATCTTGTATACCCACGTCTATGTTTATGGAAATCGTTTCGTGGGTCATTTATACAGTAAAAATGTGTATAAAGCGTTTTTTTATGCGAAAGATATTTGCGATGCGCTTTCATGGCGTGGTGATTTAGAGTTTAGGAGGCCATCTGCTCAAATAAACAGATGTGTTCCACAGAAGAGAGGCGGGGTGAGCAGAGCTCGGTACAGCCCAAGAGACAGCCATAGAATGAGATGGGTTTATGGTTTTGCAGAGGTAAAAAGGGTGTTGTTTTTAACAAAACCATTGAGAATTTTTAATCAATGAATCAATGAAATCAATGAATTTTTAAATGGCCATCCGATGACCCCTTTAAAATACATAAATCTGTAATGAGGCAACAATAATTAGTTCAAATAAACTATCAAAGGCAAGTAATATGGTTTTATTAAACACAACTGTTTTGAGGGCGTCAGTGGCCCGATGATTGTTTTTTACAATTTACTGTGGGATCTAATCCGTGTTTAATATTTACTGAACATTTAATTAAAATGCCCATGTCATCTTTAATATTTAGCCATTTCTTTAGGAAAGAAATTCTATAGCCACTGTAATTTCTTGAATATGTGGACATCAAACTGTGTAAACTCAGAGTGAGGATATAAACTTTTATTTTGAAATCGTAATGAACAGTTAGCATATTGAGAAGGATACTGATATATTCTCCTGTGTTTGTGCAGTTTATAAATGATTTATCTTACAAATCTGATGAAATGGCACACTGCATTGCCAGATGAATGTTATAATAAACCCAAACTCCCAACCACATGCAGAGATGGAGTTTGAGACGCTCCACACATGTAAATAAGTTTGTGGAACAGCATTTATTGTTAAAGGTCTGAGATGCACGTACACAACCTACAAGCATGTAAATAATTAAAGCGCATATATTAAACCTGCATTGCATATATTTATTTAACTTTATTGTACTGAATTCTAAATAGCATTATGCTTTATGATTTTTAAATGGGTTTAATATGTAGAATGCACCACTTCCAAACTTTTGGTTTGACTATCTATTTGATAAATGAAGTTAACCAGCTAACTAAAAGTATCAGTATCGGGCAAGTACTCTTATGTAATGGTGTTATAAACAGGAGACCTATAATAAACGTTTTTTTTAAACTCATTTCAAATATCTGTGTATAATGACGTCTGAAACTTGAAAATGGTGTTACAGATTTGGGGTGAACATTTTATTTTATTTATCTATTTAAAATCTGTATGTCTACAACAAAAAGTGTGTGTGTGCCTGTGTGCAGGCATGCTTAAAGGCGATTTCGGAAAGGCTAGCAATAGCAAGCTAGCTTTGAAAGCAATATCCTCCGTTTGTAATCACTTTGCAAAGCCACGGCTCCTCCAAAGCACATGAACGTGCTCAGGCAGACCAGAGACTAACATGCGGCACGATGAGAGACAGCATTGGTGGAGAATTAAATGCAATGCTGTCAGATTACCTCATGTCTTATTCACCAGTGAGAAAATATTAATGTACAGTGCGCATATTACAATACTAGCGCCTGATCATGTCTGCGCAAACGGTGCGCAGAAATATGCAAATGCATATTTTGACTGGCATGTTTGGACCGAACATTTTATGGTCTTGTGCCTTCGATATAAATATATATAAGTAAAGTTAGATCACTTAATTGATTCCTTTTTGGGATGTGAAGAGACTTTCAACCAGCATAACAAAAATGTTTTTGAACCAAAGCACCTACCTTTCCTTTAATGACATTATGCTTAAGCTTAACATGGAAAATGTGTAATGCTTTAGTGGAGATTTCTGGTGAAAAATTAAGTATAGGTTTGTGTTATTGTGTGTTAAGTATTAGTTAAGGCTTTTATTTCTCTTTGTTTGCATATTCTCCATTGTGGATTTGTCATGGTTGTTAGTGCTACATTTCTGTGTTTTCTGCATTGTGGCTCTTTTATTGATGTGGGGTCGGCCGAAACCTTAACCAGCATAAAAGTGATAAAGGTTGTAAAGCGTATAAACCCCAATAATTGCTGCTTGGTGCTACAATGCCTTGTGAAAGTATTGTACCCCTTTATTTTATGTTGCTACCTTCAATGCATATTAAACTGATTTAAATAAAAAAAAAAAATTGCATCAGTCCCTACTCCATACACCCTAAAGACAAAGCAAAAAAAAAAAAAAATAGGTAAACATGCAAATTCAGTAAAAATAAAAAGTTTTTCAGCAGCATGGACCTGGAGACTATTCAAAGTAGAAAGCTCAATGCAGCAAAATGTAGAGATAGCCTTAATGAAAACCTAGTCATTATGGTGTATGGCAGGGTTCCTCACATATTGCCCTGGAGGGCCAAAGCCCTGCAGAGTTTAGCTCCAACCCTGATCAAACACAACTGAGCAAGCTAATCAAGGTGTTCAGGATCACTAGGAAATCACAGGTAGGTAAGCTTGATCAGGGTTTAAGCTAAACATTGCAATTTAACAAAAGGCAGCAACATAAAATGTGAAAAAAAAAAAATAAATAAATAAATAATAATAATAATAATAATAATAATAATAATAATAATAATAATAATAGCAGAGCTTGAAGTTCACCATGCTGGGTCTCTGGTTGTATGGAATGTGGCTGGGAAAAAAACACTTGTTCGTATCATATTCGAGTTCATGAGTTCGCCTACCAGTTGACCATATGCAGAGCGTTCTTTAGAACTTTCCGCATAATGATAAGCCAGCTCGTAAATGTCCGTTGAAGCTCATTTAATATGTACCTTTTACTTATTATTTATTTATTTTTTTTATCAGAAACCAATAAAAACAAATAATTGCAGCACCGTAAATAATGATAGCGGCATTAACATTCTGTTTAAGGCACCACAGGATCACTCATTAGCTGTAGCTGCCATTTCAACTCCCTAGTTTTTTCATGTCTTGCTTTTGGATTTATTGCAAAACCATACATTTTAGTACTATTACTGCACTGAAGTATATAGTATAGCAAGTGCAGAAAGTCAGTTAAATAAATAAGCCCAGACACCAACAGCCTGTAAGGGTGAATTGTTTAAATACATAGTAACACTTTCTATGAAGCCTGTATTTATAATACATAAGGAGAGTCTTAAGGTTTTTTTTATAATGCATTATGCATTCATTATAATGCCTTATGTTCTATCATCTCAAGAATATTCGTAAGAACAGTTTTAATGTATTATAATGTTTACTTATTTGTAGGGTTGGGTATCGAAAATCGATTCCAGAATCGGATACTTAAGGTCAGGAATCGGATACTACTTGTGAAATTAAAAGTTTGATTCCGCCAAACTATGGCTACATTTGCGATAAGTCGAAAAAAGCAAAGTAGCCTATAATATTTGTGATGAGCTAAACGTATTTTGTTTAGCTGTCTGTTTTTTTTTTCTTCTTCAGAATCGTAAGAGAACCACAAAAAAAAAAAAAAACCACAACAATGTAGCCTGTTGATTTTTGTTCATGGTATTCAGCTGCAACTAAATGTTTAGGAAAAAAGAAACAGAATAAATATGCTTGATTATCATCTTTTATTCACATTGGAATCGAAACTGGGAATTGAAAAGAATCTGAATCGATAATCGGAATCAATAATATTCTAATGATACCCAACCCTACTTGTTTGTTTATAGCTTTTCAGAGTACGAGGATTTATAACACACAATGAACATGTTGCATCCACTTAAGTTACAACTGATTATATTTCTCATAGTTATAATGTATTATAAGTCTCATGTCTTGTAATTTTACATATGTTGCTTTACTTAAAGCAGCCAAAGACCACTTATAAGTAATAATAAAATATATATATTTTTAAACAACAAGATCAGATATCAGATTAGATGAATGTGTAATGACAGATTTGCTTTGAACTATTTTTATTGTAATATCATATTCATATATACATATATATATATATATATATATATATCAGAATATATATACACTGACCAAAATTATAAACGTAACACTTTTGTTTTTGCCCCTATTTTTCATGAGCTGAACTCAAAGATCTAAGACTTTTTCTGTGTACACAAAAGGCCTATTTCTCTCAAATATTGTTCACAAATCTGTCTAAATCTGTGTTAGTGAGTACTTCTCCTTTGCCAAGATAATCCATCCACCTCAGAGGTGTGGCATATCAAGATGCTGATTAGACAGCATGATTATTGCACAGGTGTGCCTTAGGCTGGCCACAATAAAAGGTCACTCTAAAATGTGCAGTTTTATCACACGGCACAATGCCATAGATGTCGCAAGTTTTAAGGGAGTGTACAGTTGGCATGCTGACTGCAGCTGTTGCCCCTGAATTGAATGTTCATTTCTCTACCATAAGCGCAGTTCGTCGTCGTAACCAACTTGAGTGGGCAAATGCTCACATTCGGTGGTGTCTGGCACTTTGGAGAGGTGTTCTCTTCACGGATGAATCCCGGTTTTCACTGTACAGGGCAGATGGCAGACAGCATGTATGGTGTCGTGTGGGTGAGTGTTTTGCTGATGTCAACGCTGTGGATCGAGTGGCCCGTGGTGGTGGGGTTACGGTATGGGCAGGCGTATGTTATGGACAGCGAACACAGGTGCGTTTTATTGATGCCATTTTGAATGCACAGAGATACCGTGACGAGATCCTGAGGCCCATTGTTGTGCCATTCATCCACGACCATCACCTCATGTTGCAGCATGATAATGCATTGCCCCATGTTGCAAGGATGTGTACAGAATTCCTGGAAGCTGAAAACATCCCAGTTCTTGCATGGCCAGCATACTTACCGGACATGTCACCCATTGAGCATGTTTGGGATGCTCTGGATCGGCGTATACGACAGCGTTTTCCAGTTCCTGCCAATATCCAGCAACTTCGCACAGCCATTTAAGAGGAGTGGCCCAACATTCCACAGGCCACAGTCAACAACCTGATCAACTCTATGCGAAGGGGATGTGTTGCACTGCGTGAGGCAAATGGTGGTCACACCAGATACTGACTGGTTTTCGGACCCCCCCAATACAGGAAAACTGCACATTTTAGAGTGACCTTTTATTGTGGCCAGCCTAAGGCACACCTGTGCAATAATCATGCTGTCTAATCAGCATCTTGATATGCCACACCTGTGAGGTGGATGGATTATCTCGGCAAAAGAGAAGTGCTCACTAACACAAATTTAGACAGATTTGTGAACAATATTTGAGAGAAATAGGCCTTTTGTGTACATGGAAAAAGTGTTAGATCTTTGAGTTCAGCTCATGAAAAATAGGGGCAAAGACAAAGTGTGGCGTTTAAGTTCTATCTTTAAATGTAAAAGCTACTTAATAGTCTATATTCAGCCAACTCAAACTTATTACTGCTGTAGTTTTGTTACTGAATCACTTAATTCACAGCTCTGTTTTTGGCATTGGCTTGTCAGATGTTTCATTCCGTTATCACTGTCAATCATAACAATGACTCACTGGATATTTAGCGGATTTACTTGCGTAATTTTTTACACTCACGTTTGTCATTCTTGTAATGTTATACATGGACGTTTGGTCCTCTTGGACAAATAAAACTGTTCTTCAGATTGTGAATGGATTATGCAGAGAAAATGATCAAAGGATGCTCCTCTTACAGCACAGTACAGTTGACCGGAAATGGCTGAGCTGGCTTATCTAAAACAAGGAAGTACTTGTGCATATGGTCAATTGTATCAGAGGAACACAGCTTTAACTCTCAACCAAACTAACATTACTAGCCAATCAGAAGTTATTGCTCTTATAAACACGAGGCACACATAATAGTATCCAACTGCAGAGGCGCAGCCCTAATGAATGGAACACTGAAAAAAACACTGAAAAAGCGGCGTAATCATCAAATATGTAAATCTAGGGCATATTTGCATAGAAAAGCTATTAAAAAAGCAGCGGAGCTTTGTAAACCGCTCAGAGTAATCACGTAAACTCTATAAGAATGATATGATTGCCTGAACAAATTTTTGAAAAGGTCCTGTTCAAATGATTTAAAAGTTTAAACCCTCACTCTGAGTTTGCATGTGGCCAAAAATTTAAATTTAAATGGATTTAAAGAAGTCCACATCCAGAACAAAAAATTTACAGGTAATGTACTTACCCTCTTGTCATCCAAGATGTCTTTCTTTCTTCAGTCGTAAAGAAATTGTTTTTTGAGGGAAAACATTTCAGGATTTTTCTCCATTATAATGGACTGCTGTGGTGCCCCGATTTTGAACTTACAAAATTCAGTTTAAATGTGGCAAACGCTTGTCTTGCTCTGCCTGAACTTGTGTATTCTGGTTCAGGGCAGTTAGGGTATGTCGAAAACTCCCAAACGTTTTTTATCCCTCAACTTTCATTCATTTCAAAATCCTACATCGCTTCAGAAGTACCGACACAGTCTTTGCAAAGTGAACATGCAAAGAATATCAAACACCCTTAACAAAAAGGGTAAAACAGCGATATTGGATGATTTTGAAGTTGAGGGAGAACATGAGATGGGAGTTTTTTTTTTTGGACATGCCCTAACTTTTATGAATCGCAAAAAAAAAACTGTTTAGGCAGAGTAAGACAAGACGAGCATTTGGCATTTAAAAAGTATATAAAAAATATAGTTTCACTAGATAAGACCCTTTTTCCTGGGGTTGTTTACAACCACATTTGGGATCGTTTGAAGCCGCATTTAAACTGCATTTTGGAAGTTCAAACTCGGGGCACCATAGAAATCTATTATATGGAGAAAAATGCTGAAATGTTTTCCTTAAACAATTTTTTAACGACTTAAAGACATGGAACATCTTGGATGACAAAGGGGTAAGTACATTATCTGTACATTTTTGTTCTGAAAGTAGACCTTTCTTTTAAACGTTGTTGAATCATGCTGTAAGTGAAGCATCACCAGGCTGTTGGCGCCCTCTGCAGGTATTTGTTATAATACATAAATTACTAAAGTTGGTTATGTTTATATTATGTATAGGCATATTACATTTATGTATTTTACATCTGTGGTTTAATAAAACCAGGAGTAATTACTTGGTTTTGATACTTTATTTGAACCAATTATTATTGGTAGTATATTTATTATAGTTATATATAAATATAGTAATACTAAAGCCTGGTTTTCATTGGTTTTTATTGGTTTTCAAAAATACCAGATTACTCAACTGTCAAAATAATCAGTAGATTACTTGATTACTAAAATAATCATTAGTTACGACCCTAGATTAGTTAAAACACTTCAAAATACAGCTGCATTGTTTTACTTTTTGAGATTAAAAGACATTTTGTCATTGCAATTTTCTTAAAAATACTATTAAAATATTGTCCCATTGTAGTGAACCAAGTATCTGTATTTTGTCTCATCTCATGAGCTACGTGTATTGTCACACCCCTATAGTTTCTACGAGCATGATATAGCTCATAATTTAAGTGTATGATATAGCCTTCATTCTTCAGGTCAATCATATAGTCATGGAAAAAAATAAGGAAGGTGATAACTTTGCCATAGTATCCTTTCAAATGTTAAAGTTGCTATAGTCATTGCATTCTTTGCATGTGCTGCACTTTATTTGTACCATTTTGTTTTATTAGTTTAGTAATTCGAATTTGAAAGATAATAACGGTATTGGTTGATAAGTGAGATCTCTGCTTTTAGTCCTTGAAAACCAAAAAAGTAGTGCTTAAAGTCCTTGAAGCTCCTGGAATTTCATTTTGCAGTATCTGTACAAATCCTGTTTAAGTTACCAGCTCTTTTGGAGCATTTTAATTTTTTTGTTGTTCATTGAATGTGGCTTTGTGGGGCTTTTTACTGGTTTATTTAATTTTCAGTTTAATTTGCGATTTGATAAGCACAGTATGCCGTATCACCATTTCAACTGATAATATTCAAAAGTTTTATTTATTTATTGTTTTTAAATAAGCTTCAATTTTGTTCATTTGTTATCAAGCATTTACACAGAACATTATTGGGTTAATTTATGGAGCTAATTTGACTGTCATATAATAAATTTGACTAATTTTTGTGTACCTGTTTTAGGTTGTAGCCTCCAAGGTGGCTAATGCCAAGCTGGAGAGTGAGCTGAAACAGGAAAAGGCCAATCTACTGGATATGCAGAAGGTCTTGTGTGATGAGCGCAAACTCATGTCTGCCATGGATATGGAACATCAGAGTCAGATGGTAGAAATGGAGCAGAGACACCAGGAGAAGGTCTGCTTTCATAGAAGCTTTTCATAGATGTTCTAATGCTATTATTATAGTAAAGCATAACACAAAGTTACCTTTAATTTTTTTTTTTTTTTTTTTTTTTTTTTTTAATTAATGTTTTGTTTAAATGATAAATTTCACTTATTTTGCAAGGTTTGCTCTTATTTGGAACCCTGGGTATTACGACTTGTATGGCTTAATATAACGTAAATGATGTCTCCTACTAAAATATGTAGTAGAAAACCTATAAAAGATTTACATTTATTTGAAAAAGCCTTGTTTCACATTTTTTTTGGATTTTGGGGGGCGCCATTATTTTGACTACATAGAACATTTGCCCTCTGTGAGCTACTGACACTACCTATTGCTATTTTTACTGCAGCACAACTCGGAAAACGCAATTTGGAAAATAAAATAGGGATACAATGCCACATTTTGTGGCTTTTGGTTGTAATTTTGTCAAGGGGGCAGAAGAGAAGCGATGTAATTCTTTACTGTTTTCCTAGCAATAAGAAGAGGAGAAAAGAATGGGAAGATGCCTGTGGACGAATAAACTTCCTAAAGACCCGCATCTGTGTTCTCTCCATGTTAGCCCTGATGCCTTTGAAGCTTTTCGTAGACCACAGCTACTGAAAGAGCTTACAAAAGATGTAAACATGCCGATGCCTGTCATGAAACCCCGGCCATGGGAAGTTTTTCAGTGCGGATCTCACTCGATGTCCGGGTGTTTAAACTCTTTTTGGGGAAATTTATGGTATTTGGTGTAATTGGTATTTGGTTTATATCCACTGCCAACTGTAAGCTCTTTCAGTAGCTCTGGTCATTGTATCAGTATTTTTTTTCGAGTTGTATTGTGGTAAAAATAGTTCCAGTAGCTCACAGAGTGCAACAGTTCAAAATGATGGCTCCCCCCATAGTGCAAAACATGTTATATAACAATGTGGATTGTGTTTTTTAAATGCATATCTTTCATGGGTTTTCTACTACATATCTTAGTAAGAGACATCATTTACATTTATATTAAGTTATGCAAGTCTTAATACCCAGGGTTGCCCCAGGTTTTGTTTACTACACACAGACTGAAGTGCGTGTGACGCTCACAGTAATTTTCAGTGTCTGTTGTCTCGCCAAATGAGGACATAAATACATTAACAGCATGTCCAGAACTGCTCTGATGTTTCTTCATGAGCATTTCACTGTTTCTTTTGAGAGAAACTATCATCATAACATATACACAGAAATGTAAAGGTGTTTACAGCAACCCATCAAAATAAAAGTTTGGTTTAACGTGAAGACATATATTGCTATTGTTTAGTAGAACATATGTAATACTGCTACTTTTATTACTAAAATTGTTAACTTTATTTTATTAAGGAATAATCACACAAAATTTTTTTGTTTTAATTTTAATAGTAACTTTATTTGCAAAAAAAAATAGTTTGTTTAATTTTCATTTGACATACAGAGATTCCAACTATAAACAAAAAGCAACTGCAATTTTGGTTAAAATGTTGTAAAGATTTGTAAAGAAAAGGTTGTAAAGATCTATTTGCACAGCAGAAGAATTAATTGGGGAAAAAATGTAGGTCAAGAATCGTTTTGGAATTGGATTGTGACTCCCGGAATCGGATTGAGTCGTGAAGTGCCTGAAGATTTCCACCCCTAATGGTAGTAGTGTAACTGTTCAAGAGTGACGTTAGCTGGTCGTTCTTCAAGGAATGTTACCCCAAAGTTCTGTCTGTGGGACAATTGTTAGGAAAAAATAAAACATTTCATATGACCCTAAACGTGATTTTTGTTAAACTTTTACATTCATGTTAAATTGGATAAGTTTCATAAATGTAATTAATTAGATTTGCTTTTTGATTAATAAAATGTCATTTAACCATTTAAAAAAAAGGGTCCAGAAAAATTTAAATGGAAAAAAACGGAATCCAGAAATTTAAATGAACAAAATGGAATTTGGAAAAAAATAAAACCGCCATGTTTGTCTTCACTCTAGAGCATTTGAAAGCAGCATTGAAGTAAGAAATGTCATTTTATTACAGCCATAGAAGTTGTTCAGTCCAGAGCAATGAGTGATTTCCTGCTTTTATTTTATTGTTTGGGTCATATTAACAGCGTAGACCCAAACAGCAGTATAGGTACTGTATATTACACTGCTGTCACTTAATACACCAATCTGATATAAAGATGCAATTTCTTTCCCAGCTGTTTACCTTCACAGACATAACCGGTTGTGTTTTTGCAACAGCAAGTGTGAAAGTGCTTTCTGATCATGTGCTTCGGATGCGTGTGTCCAGAAAAATGTATATCAGAAATTTAAAGTGGTATGGTTTTAAAACGTGATTTCAGTACGATATACATAATCAAAACCAAACTGATGTTTTTTGGCAGAGATCTGAGATGGGAGCTAAAATAGCACAGCCCTGCTCTGGAAAAGAGGGCGGGCAGCAGCTCGTTTAAAGAGACCGCCCTAAAACAGCCTGTTTCTGCTTCCTCTCAAAATAGGCATTTTCAAAATGATATAATAAATGATCTGTGGGGTATTTTGAGCTGAAAAAACTTCACAGACACATTCTGGGGACACCTGAGATTTATAATACATCTTGTAAAAAAGGGCATATGAAGTGCCCTTTAAATGATTTAATGGAATGTTTGTGTAATGTTTTACACTGCAGAACCATTTAAGCTAACTGCAAGAATGGTGATTAAAATAGGGGGCAGTTACATTACCTAAAATGTACAATTTTCTTTATGCATTGATGTGCAGTATTGCTGATAAATGAGATTTTGCTTATATTTGGTTGAGCAGTCATTTTGGTAGCTCACCAATGTACTAGATTTCTCTAATACACAAAAGTAAGCTTGAGTTTTTGTAGGGGGAAGACTTTGATGGTAGTAGTGTAACAGTTCAAGAGCGATGTTAGCTGGTCATTCTTCAAGGAATGTTACCTCAAAGTCTGTGGGACAATTTTTAGGGTCTCCCACGTACTGTCCTCAATAAATGAGATTAAATGTCCTTTGTGTGGACCGTCTGGACCAGCTATATTGGCCATCACCTGTATAGGCCATCATGATCAACCCCTACGGACAGTTGTTTGCATCTAAGGTGCGATCACAATGTAAATGCATCCACCAAAAGATAAGTGATATACATATAATCACTCATGCCTTGTGCCTGATGTGTTGTCCAGGTGCTGTATCTCCTTGGTCAGCTCCAGAGTAAGCCTGTGGCACAGGAGAAACTGAAGGAGCAGCAGGAGGTGGTGTCTAAACGGGAGCACGAGCTAATGCAGCGTCTAAAGTTTCAGGTGTGAATGTCTCTATACATTGCATAGATTGTTTTGACCAGGTTCTTGATAACTTAAACGTTTTTGTTACAGAACAGCCAGCAAGTTCTGTCTAAACATGACATCATTTGACAAGTAAAACAGTGAACATTTAAAGTTAAAAGTATTTATATTGCTTCGTCACAGGAAGAGGAAATTGAAAAACTGCGAGAACTCAATGATCAGAACCAGAAACTGAAGAATGAAAATGAGCAGTACAAGCAGGTATAATTCTTTTTCTCACAAATTTCATCATACTGTAATTTAGCAGAGGAATTGAGTTTCTAAATTGAGTTTTCATATAAGCTGTGCATGCAAATTTCTGAACCCTAAAAACTTTTTGTGGATGGATCTCCACAGAAATTACTTCTGGCCCAGCTGACCAGTGCAAAGAAAGTCCTCTCTTCTGTGAATGAGTCACCTGATACGTCTTTTGAATATGTTCCACCTAAGGTGAACCTCATTGCTTTAGGTTTCTTGATTATTTCATGTTGTTGGTGGTGGTGGTAGTGGTTAGATTTAGGATATAGACCTCTATTCTGACCATTGTCTTTTTTCCTCCCTACCTCAAGCCCAAAACCAAAATCTACTCCACTGCTCGGGCACGTCTGCAAGAGCCTATAGATCTTGATGAACTCATCTCTCCATCAGAGTCTGAGAAAGAAGAGGACGAGTGGCGTCCAGAGAAAAATGACAGAGCACGACGAGGCTCTAAGAAGTCGAAAATGAACGGCGTGAGTTTTTTGAGAGGGACACTTGGATTGTAACTCTTGAAAGATACAGTCAAGTATATTCACCAGGATATTCCTTGGAGTTTGTTGCAGCTTTATATAGCTGTTTCAGAACTGTATAGTGTTTCTTCCTGAAGGCTTTTCTTTTTAGCAAGCCATTTGTGAGCCTGAAGCACAAAACCGAATGTAAGAGTCAGTTTTCTGAAATTGAGATTTATACAGCAAAAAATGAAGTTGGCTTTAAAGTTGCCCAAATTAAGTTAGTAATGCATGTTGCTAATCAAAAATTAAGTTTTGATATATTTACAGTACAAAAATTAACAAAATATCTTCTTGGAGCATGATCTTTACTTGATATCCTAATGATTTTTGGCATAAAAGAAAAATGGATAATTTTTGACCCAGACAGTGTATTTTTGGCTATTGCTACAAATATATCCGTGCTACTTAAGACTGGTTTTGTGGTCCAGGGTCACATTTATGTGTGATTCTGTCTCCTCTAGTGTGCATGTCGGGGCCGCTGCGTTAACAAGCTTTGTCGCTGTCGCAAGGGAAAAATTACATGTGGAGAAAACTGCCTCTGTGACCATGAGAAATGTCGCAACATGGAAAACCGTAGTAATGTGGTTAGTAGAATATGGTCTTTTAAAGAGCCAGGGCTTGTTTGTTTACCCTGTGGATGGCAATTTCCTGATATTATTTCTTCTGCTATGGTCCTCAGGATCAGACTGAAATAAATGATGTGTCTAAAGACTCCGCTGCAATTCCTGAGGACCCTACAGCAGTCAGCCTGCGAGATGCTACTTTTTTTAGACCCCCTAGTGTTCCACCTACTAAGAAGGTAAGACCAAAAGATTTTTCCCCACTTTCATCATGTCGCTGTCTTCTTTCATAGTTCACTCAAAATTATCACAGATTACCACAATATTTTACATCATGTGTTTTACAAATGTGCAGAAACAAAATAAACTAAGATTACCAGATGATCTTTGCAGACTGTGTGGAATGTCAAGATCGGTAAAATAGCTTTGTAAAATATCAGATGATTTTGTTTTCATCCACGGCATTGCAAGGTTCAAACATTTTACAGCATTTTCAGTAATGTTATTTAAATAAATAAAATATTGCATGAGTTATAAAAAATGAAATGCCTTAAAATATTTTTAAAAATGTAGTGGAGTTTGATTTAATAATCACTGCTGCCCTTTCATTATATTGTTTTTCATGTCTGGTCTTACAAAAACTTTGTGGAAACAATAAGTACCTAAGCCAGAAGTATTTGTGGTGCAAGAAAAATTAATTATAATCTCAAGTTTAAAATGTGCTGTTTTGATTGCCACAGAAATAAGACCATTAATTAATTATTCATATAGAAGACCAGTAGATTAGTGAAAAATGTCCAGTTGTCCATGCATAGCACACTGTTGTGAAGTCCATCCAAGTACTTTAAAATTGTGCTCGTTCAATTTCACATTTGAAATAGAAATGATTAAATGATTTAAATAACTGAAAATATACTTTAAAAATTAAACTAAAACTGCCAGTAGGTGGTGGCCAGTCACTTGATTTTTATCACTGAATCATTCATTCAGTTGATTCATTCGAAATGTCTGATTCATTCAGGAATGAAGCAAGTGACTGTCTTTGAGTGGGTAATCATTGTTTGCTTGTAGAAATGCAGTGCTCAGCTGTGACTGTTTGAAACTATTTTTAGTAAAATAGAGGAAAATCAGACAATGCAAGTCACTTCATGTTAACTTCTTATTCATTAAACTGTTGTAGTAAATCAGTATCACATTTGCAAACTTCCTTAATCATTAATAGCTGTCACTCTCCATAGTTAATCACAATCTCACAAAGTTCCATTAAAATCAACAAAGCTGTCTATACTGCACAGTAAATCTCTTATTTTACATAGTGTCTACATTTTGATATAATGAGAAGATTTGTGTAATTGCAGAACTCTGCACTGAACAAAACAGCGTTGTGTTTTTTTTGAGCAGTGAATGAATTCTGATTAACAATGTGTTCAAGGAATCAACAGACATGTCTGTCATACATTACTCAATACTGCAAAAAGACATAAGTAGAAACGTTCGATGCTCCCATGAGTGCAAACATAAATATGCTGATCAGGTCAGTCACACTGGTGCTCCTAAATATTTTTTTTTAATAGTCGCACTCGCGCGCAGTTAGCTTTCAGTCCCAAATGCTACTAAAATGGTCGCACTGTGGAGCCTTGTCACCATCACGGCAGGGGAAATGGTGATCTTGCTTCACATTTCACACTGGTCATAATTTACCAGGGGTTAATAATAAATCCTGGGTATTCAAAAGCTGGCGTATACATTCCTAAACCCCGGGTTAACATTTGTTGAACGAACGCAGCGTGCAACGTGTTTACATTAGGGCTCTATCATTGCACAACCTCATGTGAACTCTTTTGCACAGCTAAATATGTCTAATGGAGATTGCTGTCAACGCTCAAGTTCACGCCAGCTATTACATTAAAAATAAGCAAAAATAAAAATGAATAGTTTCCATGGATCTAGTCTTTGCGTCTGTTTGTTTGATGTTTGAATCAGGTCTCCTCTGTTGGAATAGAATTGGCTAGATGGCATTGTCACAAAAAATAGGGTCCTAGAAATGCAGTCTTAGAACTGCTGCCCTGAAACTGCAGCCTCCAGTTGTGCAGGAACATACTATTTGGGAGTTCTGTTGTTTTTTTCTGGTTGTTTTTGTTTAGACCAATGCGATAATCATCCCATGTTTTTATTCACGGAAAGCTGCAAACACAGAGAGCTGAAAATGTGAACTGGTGCATTGATAAGTAGATAATGCATTATAAAAATCTAAGCAGTAAAATGTATTAATTGTTTAATTAATATAATAATTTATTGATAATAGTCATGCTTTTTACAGTCATTTTAGTGTTTAATATGTTACTATAGACATTGCCCTACCCCGCTCATTTGTTATTGATTTTATTTTTGCAGGGTTTTAAAAAAGGTCTTAAATTTGAGCTTAAAAATCCTAGCAGAAATGCTGGAATAATATCAAAGGTAGCATTTTATTATTATTCTGGTAAACATGTCATGCCATTCTCAAAGGTGTACCTGACTTCAGACGGATGCATAGTTTGAAGTGTGAATGGAATTAGGCATGTGACGGTATCAAATTTTCATGTTGTGTTAATTGCTAAAATTTTATCAGCTTCATATACAGTATTATCGCAGCATTGAAAGTTACTTGCAAAAAAGTGTTGGCATAATACAGCGTAACAGGCTTAACTTTTTTCTTATAACAAAAAGAACTGAACATTTAAATACAATAAAGCAATACACAATGTATAAAGTAAACGTTTCAAATTGATTAAAGTGCAAAAGAATTACGTGAATAACAGGATAACAGCATGTTATTAAATGTTGAATTTAAGATTAATGAATGTTTAGACTTTAGGTTTTTTCAGCCAATCAGAATGCAGTATTCAGACAGACCATGGAATAAATGGTAAATGTGATATTTATAAAAAATGATGAAAATGACAAAACTTTCCACAAAATTAAGGAAATTACTGCCACAAAATCAGTAACTTATTTTTTAAAAAGCAATGAAACTAAATACTGTAAAGTTATGAAATTTACTAACAAATAATAGATCAAGACTAATAATTGCTGTTAGATATACCCAGAACAAATTATATCTCATGTTTAACCAGAGACATCAGAGTCAGCAGTGAATTCCACAAAAACTGGCTTAGATTCTCAGCAGGTACACTAAATGGCCATGGATGCTCTGAAGCTCACATCTCCATCTTTATAAATAAACCTCATATTTTATGTTTAAAGAATTGCATTCTCACTTTAAAAACTGTTTGTGTGGCACAACAACAGTTATTTGTAAATTTGTAGTAGGTTTGCTCCTCCGGCATTTTTTTTTTATGATATAATTTTAGTGATTTGAACTAAAATGTCACTGTATTAATGAAAATTAATGCATAATCATTTTCATTAAAATTTTTACTGAATATCAGAGTGAAATTGTTAAACGTTCGTGTGTAGGTGATTCAAAATTTGGCACTAAACTTTTTCTTTAGCTCAAACACTGGCAACATTTTAATAAAGAAAATGTATTTAATACATTATGATTTTAAAAATATGTATTTTTCATTTTTCTTTATCTTGGCATACTGGTTTGGGATGTCCTGAAGTAAGAGATAAATAATGACAGCCTTTTTTTCTGTGTGCTATTCTCTAAAGTCCCTTTTTTTTTTTTTTTGGGTACAATGAGCAGGAGATTGGAGACATGGGCCACCTGCCTGCAGATCTGAAGCTTGAAAAGAAACCAGTCCCTGCTGACAATGAGAGTGACAGCGATGACTCCGAAGTGATGAACAGCACTTCCAGCTTTCTCCGGGGTAAAAAGAGAGGTCTAAATAACTTCAAAAACAGCTTTTTCTCCGGCTGCACACCCATCCGTGAAGAACATTAACATTACAGTAATAGAATGTTATATAAAAACACTTTGTAACTTGTGGTGGTGTGTTTTTTTGTGGTCTTTTTTGTCTTTTTAATGTGGTTTAAATGTATACATTTGCTTACATTAGTAATTGTAATTATAGGTTTGTAGAATTTTCCATTCATTTGCAGTAATGGTTAATGCACTAACAATATGAACTGCACGTCATGGGTTATTTTAGTCTTTTAAGCAATTTGGTTGTATGACATTTGAAAGTCAGGGTTGTAGATGTAATTTCTGTTAAAAATCTAGTGACTAATAAATGGTTCATTTTATTTTTGTTGTTGTTTATTACATTTCATTCATTGCCATGTTAAAATATATAAATACACTGTGTTTTTTTTTTTATTATGCATTGATAAAAGCTCTTTGTTTTAAAAATGCTACAATGTTACGTTCGGTTTATTCTGATATTACATATTGCAGGTGACAATTGTGAATTTTAGTACTGAGATTTTTATTTGTATTTTAATGAACAAATGCAATGCAGGCTGGATGTTGTAAAGGAATATTGGGTCACTATTACAGTGACAAAGAAAATGTCTAGTATTGTTCTATTTAAGCTCAACAGTAAGGACTGGCTAACAGACTGGGGCTAACGTGAAACCCTCAGAAGTGCTGCCAGAGCCCTCTCCCCCTTGGAGAGCTTTATAAAATTCAGGTGTTTTTTTTTTTTTGTTTTTGTTGTTTTTGTTTTTTATTAAATGTCTTACCAATATAAACATCCAAGCCATTTTTAACATGTATATGCAATAAGGCATAAAAAACAATTTCATTTTAAAATGGCAACATTTTGATAAAGTCAAGTAGCTTGCAGTCTCTTGTAAAACGTCATATCAGGGGTGTCCAAACTGTTCTGGAGGGCCACTGTCCTGCAAAACTTAGCTCCAGCTTTCCTTAACACACCTGCCTAGAAGTTCCTAGTATGCTTAGTAAGACAATACTGTTAAAACTAAAGCAACACGTTGGAATCCTAGATCGCTGAGTGGACCAGCCTTTTTAAATTTATTGTCATCCTAATAACATATCAGAGCAGTATCAGGATATTACTCGGTGTCTACTGATACAGTATAGCATCACACAGCAATCCTTTTATGTAATGTTTTTTAAGAAAAAAAAAAAAAAACACTTTTTAAAAAAAAAAAAAAATGCTGTAATTAGCAGTTGTCCTTATTGTTTTAAAGACATTACATTTCACAAGGCAGTAAAAGTAAACACATTTAAGCAAATGAATACCATGACAAGCAAGCAGAATAACGTCATCATTGCAGAGCTGAAATATTTTTCTGTAGTTTTATAAATCCATCAGCTTTAAAAAAATGATTAATGGTGTATTTTGTTGTAGGATTAAATTTAAAAATATCTTGAGCTTGTATTAACCACAGACCTTATTTCAGCACTCACACACTGTCCTTGACATGACACTTTTAAGCTTTAATATGTATGTGTGTGTGTGTGTGTGTGTATGTATGTGTATATATATATATATATATATATATATATATATACACACACAGTAATCAACATTTGAAGTGGATCAAACCTTTCATTAAATTTGTCCTAAAACCAATATATATGCATTATGTATGTATGTTCATATAGACTGTTTGCATTTTACTTTAATTTTTGAATAATACTGCTTATTCGTATCTTCGTTCCATTGTGTTAACTCTTTGCTTTTTACTTGTAAGACGTGAACTTCAGACACTTTGTGTATTGTTCGAATCTCAGAAGATCAGTGTATTAACATGCAGACATCAGTTTCAAAATCTCACTTGAGAGACAAACTCCTTTCTCACCGATTCTTTTTATCCACTAATTCCCCTCACCCATCTCCCTTCACTTAGGTCGCTCAGAATGGTCAATAGCATGTATGTAATGTTCTAGATGAGTCCAAGTGATATTCACAGTCATGTCTGGTATCATTTTAACTGACTATAAGCACGGATTACTTCCTTGTTTTAGACAAGCCAGCTCAGTCATTTTCAGTCAACTGTACTGTGTGATAATAGGAGTGTCCTTTGCACGTTTTCTCTACATAATCCATTCACAATTTGAAAAAAAATTGTTTGACTAAGAAGACCAAACGTCCATGTATACCGTTTCAAGAATGACAAACGCGAGTAAATTCGCTAAATATGCCGCGAGTCATTTGATATGATCGACAGTAATAACCGAACTAAACATCTGACAAACCGATGTCAAAAACAGAGCTGTGCGTTAAATGATTCAGACTAAATTCAGAGGAACAAAACTACAGCAGTAATAAGTTTGTGTTGGTTGAATATAAGCTATTTAATAGCCTTCACAGTTCAAGGTAAAACTGTTATTAAATATATGTTAAAAGATGTAGTTATTAAATTAAATCTAAAATATTTCAAATTCATTTTGAATGCATTATTTAATTCTTATACCATTAATATTCAACTTATTCAGTTTGTAGTAAACTATATATAAATATTTAAATAATTCACCCTTATAGGCTGTTTGTGTCTGAGCTTAGTTATTTATTTTAATGACTTTCTGCACGTGCTATACTATATTTAAGTACGGTAAAAGTACAAAAATTTGTTGTACTAGTAATTTTATAATAAATCGAAAACGAAGACGTGGAAAAACTATGGAAGTTAAAATGGCATTTGTAGCCAATGAGTGATCCTCTACTGCCATCTTGTGGTTATAAGAGTTCCCTTTCGATACTACACTCGTACTAGACGCTATGGGAAAAAGTCCTTTTTTCTCCTTGACTGAAGCCTTTTTTAATAATGCAGTGAAACTGCACGGACGTTGGATCGTGCAGTGAAACGAAAAAAGAGCCTTTATTAAAAGAGCAAATTTAGCGGCGTTGTTCCAAATGCCGCATTGTTTCTGCCGCTGTTGGTCACGGCGAGTGCTTGGGGAAGTCCCATGCAGAAAAGGCAATCAACGAGAGGGAATGTTCTCATTGTGAGGATATGAGTCTCGCCTCTCTGGGCTCGCGGATAGCATTCTTTTCAGAACGTGACTCCGCCCCTCGCGCCCTCCCGTTTCCTTCCTCACAGGAGGCTGTGAGGAAAAAATAGAGGGGCAGAGGATCTAAGCACTCAGAGTCGAGTGAGCTCACGCCGGCTCAGCCACCGCGTGCCTTACCTTCTCCACAAAGAGAGGATTGTCCTGTCCTCTTTGCCCGCCCAGACCAGTGTCCTTCTGCAGCTGTGAGTGATCTGGTCTCCTTCTGCGGGAGCAAGGATGACATGCTGGACAAGGCTGAGCCTCCCCGTTCTTTCCAGAGGTTCACAAGGAACTCACCAGGTCATGGCACGCCCCCTACTCAGCGCGCTTGCGTACTACTTCCTCCGCCCTCACTTCAGTCGACGGTGCCGAAGACAAGGGGTACGAGAAGCTGCCTCCCCTGGATGAATCAGTGTCTGTGCATCTCTGCCCGCCCACTGCCATTGGATGGAAGGCAAAAGCTTACCAGCCGTGCAGGACGACTTTGTCCCTCGCCAGACACACCTATTTGTCGGCTGGACAGGCTGCCTCAGCGCTGCACTCCATGCCGGTCCTACAAGTATTCCAGGCCGAACTCCTCGCTGGAACGGCGAGTCAGCCCTGGACTCCGCCACGCTGATGGAGCCGCGAAGCACAACAGACCTGGCGCTGCGCGCTACTAAGGCCACAGCCCAGGCAATAAGCAGGTCCATGGCCAGTTTGGTTGTGCTTGAGCGCCACAATCAGCCCTCATTTCGAACCATTACTGGGTTCAGACCTTCGACCCCTGACATTTAAAGCTGCTCTGCTGCTGGCTTTAGCATCAGTCAAGCGCATGGGAGATTTACAGGCACTCTCTGTAAACCCCTCCTGTCTTGAGTTCAGACCAGGCGACTCTAAAGTCATCCTAAAACCGAGACATGGATTTGTACCTAAAGTGCCCTCTACTCCCTTTCGGGCACAGGTAATTATGCTCTCTGCGCTCCCTCCCTCAGACCAGCAGTTGAATTTACTCTGCCCGGTCAGGGCATTAAGGATGTACATTGAGCGGTCCGCCTCCTTTAGGCAGTCGGAACAGCTCTTTGTTTGCTTCGGTGGCCGCAATAAAGGACATCCGGTCACGAAGCAGAGACTTTCTAGGTGGATAGTCGACGCTATTACGCTAGCTTACTCCTCCTTGGGTTTGCAATGTCCCATCAGGGTACGGGCATAGCCTCGTCCTGGGCGTGGTCTAGCAGTGTGTCCATTGCAGAAATTTCACTAGGTTCTACAACCTGGACGTCCCCACCCTACAGGCGAGGGTCCTTTCTGCATAATAGAGCTAGTTCTGTGCATGAGTGAGTTAGCATGCCGGACTGAGCTATGGGAGCGACTTCAGGCTACGTCTACAGGCTGTATTAATTTTTGCTGTACTCTAGGCCCCCAAAGGGTGCTTGAGCAGAAGTTTATTAGTCGTTCCTCTACAATGACACGGCGTGCATAGAACAGTTCCCATAGCGTCTAGCGACGCAGTACGAGTGTAGTATTGAAAGGGAACGTACTTGATTACTGTCATTAACCTCGGTTCCCTGAGATACAGGAATGAGTATTGCGTTACTGGCCATGCCATGTCTGAATGTTCATGCCGCTATCATTATTTACAATGTTGCAATTATTATTTTTTTCAGTTTCTGATAAGAATGAGGCAGGAGAGTAGTCTCAAGAGTCTCCACCTATATATTATGGCAAGCCATTTTAGCTTAAAAAATCCCAAGCGTTACTCGTTGTAATTGCATTTTTACTAGTAACAATTTAATTAGAGAGCTCTACAATTCGGTTCCTACTAGTAACAATGTATATTAGAGAGCTCTCTAATTCAATTTTTACTAGTAAGAAATCCAGTTACAGAGCTCTACAGTTGCATTCTTACTAGTAAAAATGCATATTCATTAGACGCAAAATTCGCGATTACACCCATTTCCCTTTCTAAATCCCGTCTGCGGTGATGCACTTCAAAATAAAAAGCCCCTTAAACATGAATTAATAGCATTTTCATTGTGTCACAATGACCATTAAAGTGAGATGACAGCTTGGATATGTCTTGTTTTTGAAAAAATAATATTTAATCACTAGATTAATTTACATTTTTATAGTCTTGAAATACTTAGAAACAAAGAAGACACACAAATGTTCGCTCTAAAAAAAAAATAAATACAAAAAAAGCTAATGTTGGTCAAAATGTCCGGTAATGCTGAAGTTTGCCAGACAATATTTCATCTCATTTTGGTTTATTATGGAGTGTAACATGCATGCAGAATTTTGAGCTACATATATATGCTAATTAATAGGCTAGTCGACACTCTTTATAAAATGTTTAAAATTTCTTTATTTTTTATTTTATTATTATTATTTTGTTCAGACATTGGGAAAGAAATTAAAATTGCGATATTATGTTGGATCAATAAATTTAATTAGCTAATATATTTTGCTCAGTATGCAGTTGTCCTGGAATCATGGCTGGTTTTGTCCTGTCTAAAACCGCCAGTAGGTGGCAGCCCAACCCTGTCGTAAATGAATGATTCATTTAAAACCCAGATTTATGCAAGTAGGAAACATGTTGTTCTAAGACACACAACAGTTCTGTTCCAGCTTAAGGACTTTGTTTATTTTTGATGCCTTGTTGACAGTGGTAGGGACTCAAACTTAACTAGTAACTAGTTACATGTAATGGAATTACAACATTTAATTACAAATTAATTGTAACTAATCGGTTACAGTTGCTGAGAAACAATGTATAGTTAAATTACAGTTACTTATGAAAATCACAAAGGGGTTACATCTGAATATTTTCACACAGATTTGATTAATTTCTTTCCCAAATTGCATTGACAGCTCTAAAATATGTGAGAAATATGTTTCAGAAGTTTAGGACACAAAATAGGACACATGCTTCTTCAACTTATTCAATAACTGATTTATTTCCATATTTGGGTTTATGTATATGCTTTATTTTTTTTTGATTAACTGCCCCCCCCCCCTCCCCAAGGCATTGTTAGATGCCAGTGTTTCCAGTCATAGCTATGCAAATTATACTATATCTTCTGATTTTAAATCTGTATTTAACCTAACCTAGGTGCTAAAGTCAGATTTTGAGAAAAGTAATCAGTTTGGATAATTTGTCTGTTTTTATCAGATGTACCAAATTATCTAGTCCTTTCCTTAGTTTCCAGTAGCCAAAACATAGTTAAAGCTGTTGGAGAGCTAATAATTTTGCATGAGTTTGGCTATATTCCCCAACATTAGCTCTCACTATCTTTGATCACAGGCAAGTGATTTCGTCCAGAAATCGTAAAATGAAGGGGGAAAAAACAGAAGAATGGGTTACCTGATGCATTTATTTTGTTAGATTTTAGTAAATACAAATGGCACCATCCGCTGCGTGACCGCAATGCGACTGCCGCTTCAGGTTACCACTTTTTACAGTTCTAAGATGAGATATAAATCTGAACAGTATGCAGCAAATTAAGAAATGTTTTAACTAGTGAAACCAACTGTTACAGGTTTAATAATAATCCAATCTGTTCATCTCATCCGACTCTATGGCCAATAAAGAAAGTGTGGATCGTGTTTTTAAGAGTCATTATTGTCCTCAGTTAATTTTTTATTCATTTATATTTAATTTACAAAATAATTTTCAAGTGTTTTACTCCCTTCAAAGAAAGGTGTAAAACGGGTTTTTCAGAAATGTGAGAATGAGTGCATGGTCTTGTTGCAGGGATGGGCAGTATTTCAAATACATGTATTTGAAATACAAAATACTATTTTGTATTTAAATACCTTTTTAAAAAATGCATTTAAATACATTTAATCTTATTTTTGTATTTTCAAAATACATAAGGTACTTTGTCAATCAACCTCCTTATTAGACTGCTGATTTCCTGCAGGAATTGGCAGTATTTCAAATACATGTATTTAAAATACTATTTTGAATCTTTGTATTTAAATACCTTTGGAAAAAGTCAAATGTATTTTGTATTTAAATACATTTAATATTTTTGTATTTATTTAGTACGCTTGTTGATACAGGAAATCAGCAGTCCAATAAAGAGATTGATTGGCAAAAAGTATTTTATGCATTTTGAAAATACAAAAATACTAAGATGAAATGTATTTAATTACAAAATACAAAATAGTATTTTGTAAAAAATACAAAATAGTATTTTGTATGTCAAACACAAAATAGTATTTTGTATGTCAAATACATGTTTTCGAAATACTGCCCATCCCTGACTGCGCTTTACAATGTATTGGACCACCACCCAGTGTACAGTTTGTGCCACAGCTGCCCTAAACTAAGTAATTTTTAATGTTTCTGTAATGGTTAATCCACCAGTATGTGTAAGATCTTTAGTCAAAGTAGTGTTTCTAATGCTAAAATATAATTATTGTTGGGATTGAATAGATTCAAAGATAGATTGCACAAAAGGTTAATCAAAAGCTAGTCTTTGGGAGCAACTAGAAACTATTTGGATGTCCGTAACAACAGAGACTGTGGAAAAGTGCATTAAAACAATGTCAGCAAGAATGCAAGCTTTTATCAATGTCAAAGGAGGCATGCAAAATAAAAATATTATATTTATTTATTTGGTTTATTAGTTTTTGGTTATTATGAATAAAGACAATTTAGTCGTTTGTTATTTGCCTAATAAATGACAATACAATGTTAGTTCTAAACAAGATTTTGACGGGTGGTCTCATAAGTTTGATAAGCACAGTATAGCTACATAGTTTTATGAGGATTTGAACCAAAAATAAAACTTCTAACCTCACTTATTTACACTCTGCCCCTTTTTTGATTGCCAACAGCTGCAAAGTACAACGTTAAAGCGTAAGGCTGACACTCTGTTGCGAATGCACACATATATAAGTGAGGCATTTTAATTTCAGTTGAAGAGACTGGAGCTGCGCGATGCACCGCACAGCATGCTCCTATATGAATCTGGTTGAGTAATATAGGCGTCGAAACAAAAGCGCACAGGTTCACGCAGTTTGTATGAATCTGGCGATAGATCGCACATCCACTGATTCAAGCAGGAGAAACAAAAACTTTCAACAAAATATTCAGGGGACTTAGTACTTTCTGATGAACGGGTATATATAGGCCATGGCTAAACAGACGTTTAAGAATACATCGCTTGTCTTACCGGAGAAAATGTATTTTCGTGGTGCCCCCCCTGGACGTGGTGCTCCTGGGCACGTGACCAATTGCCCATATGGTTAATCCGCCTATGATTGCAAGTGATGTTGCAGGTAGCTGAGAGTGCAAGTGGCGATTGCGAGTGACATTGTAGTTTAGTTTCTTTTTTCTTGTCTTCACCACCTGGCTACTGTTGTAAAATGTTGAGAGATTCAATTAAAAAATGATAAATGTATAAATTAAAGTAAAAAATAAAACAGACTGCAAATGACGTCACTTGCGGAAGTGCAGGCGTCTGAGAGTGCAGGTGCATGTCTGCAGCCAGACGCTATTGATGCACGTCCTTCTCCTCACAGATCGTGAAAGCAGAATGCAGTTTTTGTCATTCATTATAAAAAAGTGTGTGGATGGTGTTAATAGATTCATAGATGTGCAGTGTACAGAGCTTTATAATTAAAATGCAAGTTTGTGAGATCGCGATGAACTAAGACGGGTGACATATTTTTAATGATTATAAAGGAAGTTTGCAAATGTGAAACTGAGTTTATACAACAGTTTTATACATTTTTTGATTTTGTGACTTACATTTTAGGAACACTGTTGTCTGATTGTGGTCTATTTCGTCAACAAAAATAGTTCCAAACAAAGCCACAGCTGAGCCACTGCACATCTATAGTCTTTCACACAGCGCTGTTTCATTTATGAATGAATCTGCGCTTTTGAAAGAATCAATTTAATTAATTATTCAGTCACAAAGACTTGCTGCCACTTAATGGCGGTTTCAGTTCCATTTTTAAGTATAAATTGAGTCATTTAATTTAAATCATGTAAATATCTATATTCAAAACTTTAGATATAAAACATTAATATCATAACATTGTTATTGTGAGATGCATTAATGCAACCTCTGAGTCATGTCAAAAATTCTGTAAATTTTCCTTAATGCCACATTTGAGCTCTTCTGTGCCATGCAAAGATGAACTGTTGATACTGATTTCATTTGACTGGTAACTCATTCAACCTGATTGTATTGTAACCTAATTGTATTGTTATTTTAATTAAATTTATTGTTTAATTAACTTTTTTGATAAAAATGTATAAATCTAAATTTTTTTGGCACAAAAGTTAGAAAAATGGCATTACAAAGGAGTCAGATGTTTTTTTTTTTTTGTTTTTTTTTGTTTTTTTACAAAGGTCTTTTTGCTTGTTTGTTTTTTTTAAAGTCAGATCACTAGTGCTCCTGAAAAGAAATGTAAGCGTAGAGTCCTTAAAAATGTAATGTTACCTTTTAAAAACTAAACGTTTTTGCAAAGTGTAAACTATTAAATATAATCTACAAATCATGCAATACTGTACCGGTAAATAAGAAGTGTTTTGATGGCTTAGCTAAACAGGCAAGTTAGAAACATTTTTCAGAGACCTTTTATTATTATTATTATTATTATTATTATTAAATGATGCTCACATTATAACGTGCAAATTCACACTTAATTTGGCCAGAATTGCATGGTGCCAGTCTTAATGTACAAGGATGTCGAAATTAAATTTGAAATAAATTGTTAACAAATGTTGTTATAGCTTATAAAGGGTTATTAACCCCCCCATCCACCGCCCCACCCCCGCCCCTTCCCCGCCTTCCAAGCTAGAGTCCCCGCAGTGTATTTTGGCCATTTCCACCACTGGATACAACTACTCATAAAATCGTTTTGTGGACCAATGTATTTAGAAATATAAATTGGAATAAAGCTTGGCGTACTTGTGAAATATACTGGTTACTTAGGCTTACGATGCTTTTGGGAAATGCAGCCCAGTCCAGTTGGTGGCGGTAATAAACCAAAAGTTGGCTTGTCAACCGCCATTAAACGTTACAAGAAGAAGAAGATGAAGGTTGCAAGTAACCCGGAAGTGTCTTGAATAGTCGGATTGTAACTGTAGAAGATGGCAGGGGTGTTTGAGGTGGAGGTTGACGGTGTGGAACACGACCATGGACACGGACATCGCGATGACGCCTCCAAGGTTGGATAACAGCTGTTTGTGGATGATGTAAAAGATATAAAAAGATGTAAAGGCTAGCTGACTGTTTATTGAGCCTGATGATCACTATTAATTTGATTGAAACGTTACTGGGAATTTTTAACGGTTCAAAACTCACTTCATTTGTTTTCGTAAAATATAATAATCATATTTTGTTATAACTGCAAACATGTGAACTCAAACACTAATAAGGTATACGTATACGTAAAGGTGTCTTCAAAAACTAATGTGAAAACAATAAGATTTTTTAGGTTTTAAAGATTGAATTCAGTTTTTTTTTTTTCTTTTTTTCACATTTAAATAAACTACACTTTAGAGTTTGTGTTTTTTTTTTGTTTTTTTTTTGATGGAATGGGTTGAAGATTAGAGATTCAAAATATATTAATCCCCGTTTACACTTGCCATTAAAAAGCGACCTGTATTCTAGATATTGTCCACATATGCTTTAAGAAGACAAGTGTAAATGCTTTTGTGATTGGCTGTGTGTTGATCTGTTTGTCATGATTACAGTGTATTTAGGGATACATTGTGATCTGTCGCACAGCAATATTATCATCATATCTGCATTTACAGATATTACACAAACACAGTAATTATGTCCCCTCTTTTCTCTGAAGGCTTAACCAGAAAAGACATGCCCACATTGCATACATTTTTTTGTTTGTTTGTTTGTTGTTTTTGCTCTAGCATGTCACATGAAGGTTTTCTTTGCATTGGTGCCATTTGTCCCAGACTCAGTTTAAATGATACAGCAGGGACCTCTGTATCAGGGAGTGCACATTTATGGTCTGTTTATTTGCACACTAATAATAATGGACTTGCACGTGTATAATAATGTATGACACTTGTATGTCACTGTAATTGTCTTTACCTCCATTACAATCGTCATACATCGAAACTTTACTGGTAAGATACTGGTTTGCTTTATCCAGCCCATACAGACTAGTCCTGAATTCATATTTCTTATTATTATAGGTATGTTTGTACCAATTGTGGCAAGCTAAGGTCAGGTATGATGACGAAAGCACGTTAGTGCTTTGAGGTTGCAGTTGTTAGTTTGAAAAAAAAAATCTTTGTATAGAGGTCTACGAGAACACTCAGGACAATTCTCAGGAACAAGAAAATGGGAAAAAGAAAAGAACAAAAGGCAAAGAAACTAAACGGGGACCATGACAGTGGGTCACAGCTAACCAATTTTTTCTTTTAAAAAAGAATGTCAGAAGAACAAATAATGTTGAAACTAGAAACGTATCTCATTTTTCCAGAGTTTGTGTGCTGTAATTTCCAAAACAAAAAAGCCCATAATGAGATTGGTCAGGCTAGTGCTGACAGGATAACACATTCGGTAAGACAAATGCAATGATCATTATGATATCTGCAGGTAACTCTATCAACGCTAAAGTTGACCTTTCACAAACTTATGCTAAAAACATAAGCGCTCTAGACAAAGTATTATCCATATAGCAGTGTTTATTTATGGAAACCATTACAGTAATAATAAAAAGTATTGTTGCATGAATAATAATAATAAAAAAAAATCATTATATATTGTTTTTAACATTGTATAATAATACTTAAGATATTGAAATTATTACAGAACAAGTACAGAATTATATAGTCAACAAAAACTTGCTAAATAACCCAAAATATGTTTTATATTTTCTCACAATACGATAACATCACGATATCCAAACCCAGCTTCAAATCCATGTTCTAAACATAGGCTGTATTTACACTGCAGGTCTTGATGACCAATTCCAGTTTTGTGACCATTTGAAGCCATTTGCATTTAAACTGCATTTTGGAAGTTCAAACCACAAATGCACATATCCGATTCATATTTGATTTATCTCCATATATGAATGATGCCTGTAAGGTTTTAAAAGGTTTTGAACTGTAAGATTTTACTGAAAATGTGAGAAATGTTTTTAAAGAAGTCTCTTCTGCTGACCAAGCCTGCATTTATTTCATCCATCTGTCAGAATAAAGTTCTGTTGCTGGGGTGGTACCCTAATGTACAAAGTGAAAAGGTACAAATATGTAGTTTTGAAATACTAATATGTACCTTTAAGGTACCAATATGGACCTTTAAGGTACCAATATGTACTTTCAAAGTACTAAAATGTACCTTTAAGGTACTAATATGATTCATTTAGGGGTAGATAAAGTACAAAGATGTAGCTTTTCGCTTTTGTACCTTAGGGTACCGCTCCAGTGACAGAACTGTTCCTTTTTTTTCTGAGAGTGCAAAGTACAGCACAAAACAGTAAAATTTTGAAATATTTGTACTATTTAAAATAACTGTTTTCTATATAATTTATTGAATGTATTTCAAATAAATATCTATAAAATCTAATTTATTCCTGTAATTTCAAAGGTGAATTTTAGCATCCTTACTCCAGTTACATGATGACAGGTAGATTTGTAACATCTTTAGTTGATTGGAACTTATTGCTCTGATGGTGGAAATGGGGATTTTTAGTGCTTTAGCTATTTTCTTACTGCCACTTTCTATTTTGTGAAGCTAAACAATCTTGTTCTGTACATCAGAACTTTATTTTACTCCTTTGATTTTACTCCTTTAAGATGATTAAGGGAATTTGGCCTTTGTGTTCCTCAATTTTTAAAAATTCTGTGCAGAGATGGCAAAAGTACACGCAGCCTTCACTCAAGTAGAAGTACAGATACTCATGTTTAAAAATACTCTGGTAAAAGTAGAAGTACTGACTGCACTTTTTTACTTAAGTTAAAGTAAAGAAGTATGGGCTCAGACATGTACTTAAGTAAAAAGTACCCGTTACTACTACCTGTTTTAGTGTCACGCTGGTAACTGGACCTCACATCATATTGACACATTAATACAAAATAACTTGCATTCGAAATTTGTTAGTTAATGAATGTAACAAGGCTAAACAACCACCATGTTGAACTGAGACAAAATTTCAGGCCAGGAAATCTCACACTCATCCAGGTTCATCTTAGGTCAGACAGAAAGCAATAATAACAAATATAGTAATATACTACAAATAATATAGATATACACATATCAACATATAGCATACAACCATACACTAAATCAGGTTAAGAAAGAAAAAAAAAACAACATCAGGCAATTATGGTTGTTCAAAAAAAAAAAAAATAAAGAAACAAGAAAATAAAGACACAAAGAAAAAAGAAAGCAAGAAAAATATACAGTAAATAAATAAATACATACATAAAAAGTTAAATTAAGATACAGTTGTTTCCTTAAAATATTTCAGAAAAGGGCTCCAGACTCTCAACAAATTTTTTGGCTTTTGTTTTATTGCGAACCGAATCTTTTCCATCCTGAGAGCATGCAAGACGTCAAAAACCCATTGGCGATAGGGCGCGGTAGTTACTGACTTCCAGTTTATAAGAATAAGTCACCTAGCCAGAAGAGTTGCAAAGGCTACACTATCAATCTGTGATGTGTTTAGTTTAACAGATTCTGGCAAAACGCCAAACAGTGCTGTTAAGGGGGTGGGGTCTATCGGTAAAGAAAAACACCTAAAGACTTTCCTCCAAAAATCAGACAGTTTCGGACAAGACCAGAAATAATGCAATAACGTAGCTGGTTCAGTTGTGCAGCGTAGGCAGGTTGGGTCAAAATCAGGGAATATTTTGTTTAATTTAGTTCTAGACCAGTGGACTCTGTGCACCACCTTAAACTGAATGAGGGTGTGTCTAGCATTTATAGATGATGAATGTATACGGTCAAGGATTAGATCCCAAATATTTTCCTCAAACGTCAGATTCAATTCCTCCTTCCAAAGCACCTTCAGTGGACGCATTGAGGGGGACTGTTTTGTGTTATAGTATAGATTTTAGAAATTACCCCTTTCAAAGATGTATGCAGGTCTAATATATCATCAAGTATGTTTTTAGTTGGCAAAAAGGGAAAGTTGGAAAACTGCTTATGAATAAAGTTCAGAATCTGAAAGTATCTAAATAAATGGGAGCTGGGTAAATCAAATTTATCTCAAAGCTGAGTAAAGGATGCAAAATTGTTGTCTGTAAATGCAAAAAATGTATAGCTGACTAACTGTAACTAAGCCATGTTCCTTCCTGATGTTAAAAGCCCTATCCATCAAAGAGGGTGGAAATGAAATATTACAAAAAAACTGCGCCATAGTACAAGGGTCTTTAAGGTCTAATGCTAGACGGAATTGAGACCAAATCCTTAGTGAATGTTTAAGAACTGTGGGTTTTTTTTGTTTGTTTTTTTTTGAAGTAGTATACTTAAAGGGAACTGGTGCACTTAGTAAGGATGTTAAAGCTGCTGGAGAACAAGAGGCAGCTTCCATCAGTACCCACTGAGACTTATTTAATTGTAAATCATGCTGCACCCAATATAACAGATTCCTAATGTTCGCTGCCCAATAATAGGTTTGAAAATTTGGCAGAGCCAGGCCACTCAAACACTTTGGTTTCAAAATATGACTTTGATTAATTTGTTTTGACTTATTCCATATGAAAGAAGAAATATTTAGGTGCAAAACTGTGCAAAAAAAATTTCAGTGCAAAAAAAAAAGATTTTGGAATAAATATAGGAAGGCACTGGAAACAATATAAAAATTTAGGAAGAGCATTCATTTTGATTACATTCACCCTGCCTATCAAAGATAGAGGAAGACACTTCCAGGATACAAAGAGAGACTTAATATGATTATGCAGAGAACTAATGTTGGTACTGAGCAGGTCAGAGTATTTACGGGTCACCTGAATCCCCAAGTAGTTGAAACGATTTCTGACCTTAAACTGAAAATCTGAATATGAAATTTGAAGGGAAGATGAGTTCAATGGGAGCAGTTCACTTTTAGAGAAATTTAGTTTGTATCCAGAGAAACTGCTAAAGGTATCTAAAATAGAAAGAATTTGAGGAATTGAAGAAAGAGGGTTAGATAAAAAAAGAAGCAGGTCATCTGCATATAAAGAAACCTTATGCACTGTACCTGCTCGGGTGATACCGCAGACATGTGCATTGGAACGTAGGGCAATTGCAAGGGGTTCAATAGCTACAGCAAATAACAATGGGGAAAGGGGACAACCCTGTCTTGTGCCCCAATGTAGCTTGAAATACTCTGAAAAGACAATTATTAGTGCGTACAGAAGCTTTAGGGGCTGCATACAAAATTTTAATCCAAAAGATAAATATGGGGCCAAATCCAAATTTTTCTAAGTCCTGTAGAAGATAATTCCATTCAACGTCTTTTCTGCATCAAGGAAAGGGGGAGGGGGTGGGGGGTTCGGTACGTTACTCGTATTAATTTTTCTGATAATCAAATACAGGCATTAAACATTTATTTATTTTTAATTAAAATGAAAATTAAACCCTTTTATTTGTTGCCAAACAACAAAGTTTTGTTCTGTTATTTCTGTTATTATTATAATTTCTGCATTTAATTGTGTTATTTAAATTTGCCAGAAATAGGAATATTTAAACACCTTATACTGTACAAAAGTAATACAAGACTAATACATTTCTGTTACCTGTTAAATCGTACTTTTATTTTGACAGGTTGCCGGTTAGTTTTTGTGTGTATACACTATGATATGATGCTATTTTTTTTCAAATGAAACGGTAAAATTTACATGAAGTGACTCTCACAGCAGTTCTGGAGATTAAGTTCATGTGTCCATGTCGTCATATAATGAGACGCAGAGGCCGAAAATCACCGCGAGCGTCACGTGTGCTTCAGTATTTGTGTAGTAAACTGTGTTTCCGCCATTCATACATACAGAGCAAAGCGGAACATGGAGGATTCATATTTAAACAGTCTTTTTGTGTTTTAATATTCACAGACACTAGTCCATATAGCGATTCGACTTAAGTGAGAGACCTACTTTTGATTTATTAATCCAAAAATTGACGAATTCTAGGGCATCCCGCGCTATAGAGTAAATTCCGTTTTTATGAATGGACTCCGCGATCCCGTGAGCGTTTTAGCGGAAGAGAAATTGTAGACGCGCAACCACGTAACGTTAGAGACAGAAATGACATGCCGTTGTGTAAATAAGATAAATAACATAAGGCATCTGGCACTATATAGAAAATAAAATTAACTTGACCTTCAAGGGGGGCGGGCCGTCCCCCTAATATAATGGTAGGGGAAACACTGATACTTATGCATAAATGTGTGGATAACTGAGGCACATTTTGACAGAGCTATGATCTTTTTAGAAGATCTGTCAAGAACAGGAGACATGACACAATTAAAATCCCCAGCCAAAATAAGCGGGTGTGAATCTATACTAGGAATACAAGATAGAAAAGAAGAAATAAAAGTAGGATCATCATAATTGGGAGCATAAACATTTGCAAGAGTCAAAGGGGTCGAGAAAAGTGTTCCTGACACAATAATGTATCTTCCTTTATGATTTACAATGGTATCAGAGGCTACAAATGGGACAGATTTGTGCACTAAAATTGCACAGCCTCTAGATTTAGAGTGAAATATTGAATGGAAAACCTGCCCTACCCAATCCCTTTTTAATCTAAAGTGATCAACAGAACGAAGATACGTTTCTTGCAAAAAGACAAAGTCCGCCTTCAAGCTCCTCAGATGGTTTAAGACTCTGTTACGCTTAACAGGATTATTGACAGCCTTACAGTTCCAGCTGACATATCTCAAAGAGTTTGCCATGTGAGAGTGTTTAATGAAAGAACCATATTTAGGGAAAGAATGAAAACAAAAGAAAACAAACAAACAAAATACATAAAAACAAAAAGAAGATGCCCAAAAGGAAGCTTCAAGTACACAAAAATGCATCCATGTGTAAATGACAGCCTAAAATGAACACCATGAGAAATGAATGGACTTAGAAATGAATTCAACTTTGAAACAGAATCCCCAATCTTCCCTCCTCGCCCGCCCTTACTTCCCTCACCCACTCTCCACCTACGAACCAAGCTAACACTACCCTTGACGGAGTGTACGCCTTCCTGGGTTAATACCCAACAATACGTGCAAGTCACTTTTAATGGAAACTCGAACGTGACTCTGCAAACCACTAAATAATGTTACAACCTAAACAGGAAACTAAGATTTTAAACAGGCTTATACCAAACTAAAAAAAAAATACAGTCTTTTTTATTTGGAAGTCAGGCAGCTATTTAAACTAGCTGAACTCTAAGTTAAGTGCAATTAAATATAGCAATCAGTTTGCCTTCGACCTTGCGACTTCACATGGTAGACACTAAACCTGGAAGTCGTATGGCTATCACATTTAAACAAATGTTTAAAACCTTAAAGGCTGGGGCCGTGCAAAATAAGAAAAAGGCTCTCTCTTGAACTGTGCCTTCACTTCCATTTTCCTTTCCAGTTTCTTCATTTTCCATGATATCTCTCTGCATCTCACTTTGTGTGTTTGCTTTTTTCACAAATTTTGTACCCGTCACTTTTCCCATCAGCCATTTACTGTTATGAGCAGAACTGTCTCCACCTTGTTGCAAAACAGTCACCTCATTATATGCTATTTGCAGTAACAATTTTAAGTTCAATTTAAAGTATTACATTATGACCAGGTGTTGTTGTTTTATCTTATTTAGGGGTTCGAGCACGCAGTGCTGAAACCCTATTGTAATTGTCAGGATTATTAGGGGTTCGAGCACGTAGTGCTGAAACCCTATTGTAATTGTAAGGATTTTTAGGGGTTCGAGCACGCAGTGCTGAAACCCTATTGTAATTGTTAGGATTTTTATTAGGGGTTCGAGCGCGTAGCGCTGAAACCCTCTTGTAATTGTAAGGATTTTTAGGGGTTCGAGCGCGTAGCGCTGAAACCCTATTGTAATTGTTAGGATTTTTAGGGGTTCGAGCGCGTAGTGCTGAAACCCTATTGTAATTGTTAGGATTTTTTTTATTAGGGGTTCGAGCACGCAGTGCTGAAACCCTATTGTTATTGTTAGGATTTTTAGGAGTTCGAGCGCGTAGCGCTGAAACCCTATTGTAATTGTTAGGATTTTTTTTATTAGGGGTTCGAGCACGTAGTGCTGAAACCCTATTGTAATTGTCCTGATTTTTAGGGGTTCGAGCACGCAGTGCTGAAACCCTATTGTAATTGTCAGGATTATTAGGGGTTCGAGCACGCAGTGCTGAAACCCTATTGTAATTGTTAGGATTTTTAGGGGTTCGAGCGCGTAGCGCTGAAACCCTATTGTAATTGTTAAGATTTTTTTTATTATTATTATTCTTCCCTAAAACTGATCGTGCAGCCCAAACCGTAAGGCCTAGAGAGCTGAAACTTGGTCAAAAGGTAGTAGTATTGCTCGCTACTCAGATCCAAAGACTCGCCCCAATCGGCCTAAAGGGGGCGCTACAGTGCAAAAAACAAAAATTTTGGACATTTTTGGCCCTAGCTCGTACACAGTTTGTCGTAGACTCAAAAACTTTACATCGTTGTAATCCTTGGGTCAAGGCGAAAAAAGTGTATTACGCAATTTTTTTTTATTTTTTTTTTATTGTTTTAAGTATACAGAGAACATAGCCTATACAATTGTATACTGCAAATGTAAGTGTAGACAACAAGGTTACCATCTATCTTGAGTATATTGTATATAGTGATCAGCTAAATAATTAACTGACTACATATGCCATGTAGGTGTATGTACAAAGCCACACACGCACATTCTAACAAACATACATATACATACATATACACACACCCACATACCCATATTTACATACATACACATACTCCCACATCATAAACATACCAATACATGTAGGTACATCTACCTCCAAACCTCTTGCACATACACATTTTACATGTCTACACCAACCCCATATACCCACAAATTCTTGAAGGCGTTAATTACAACCCAAATATGTCTCTTATTCCTTAACATTAACATAGGCGACTAACTAAAAACTAGAAAAAACTAAAAAGGCGGTAATTCAATAGCCTAATAGTCGGATATCTTACAGTTCTTTGTTGAAAATTAACTAACAATATATAAAATTATTAAAAACTCTCAGAGTGCACCCCTAATCTTGACCACTATGCTGATACGAAGTTATACTTCAAAATTGTTAATTAAAGATCTTATTGGATTCCAAATTCTTGTAAATATTATTTGTCTATCTGTTATATTATATCTCAGCTCTTCTAGGGGTAATACATAACTTAAGTCTCTTAGTCAAACTTCAAATACAGGCACAACTTCAGACTTCCATTTCTGTAAAATTGCCTTTTTTGCTAAGATCATACATAAAGAAACAGCTTGTGACACATATTTGCTTCCTATATCTGAGGTATCTCCAAAAATGCCCAATTTTGGCTCAGGTGGCAAATCAATTTTATATGCTTCTGAAATAAATCTGAATATACTTTGCCAGAATGGTCTAATTTTATGACATGTCCAAAATAGATGAGACAACGTGCCGTCTGAGATTTTACATTTGTTACACATTGAGGATACATTTGGGAAAATCTTATGTAGTTTGGTCTTTGAATAATGAAGTCTATGAATAACTTTAAATTGGATCACACTATGCTTTGCGTTAATAGAGCATTCATGAATTTCACTGAGACAATTTTCCCATGACTCGCTAGACAATTCTATACCAAGTTCCTTTTCCCATTCTTTCTTAATATGATCAGTGTTTACATTCACCTTTTCCAATAGTAAAGCATAAAAGAAAGAAACAGCTCCTCTTTCTATTGGACTGCGATTACATAGAATTTCCAGAGTTGGATGTGTAGTCATGTTTTCAAAATCAGTGAAATGTTTCCTAGTAAAATCTCTAATTTGTAAGTACCGAAAAAAATCTGTAGATAAAAGGTCATATTTTAATTTAAGTTGACTAAATGAGCAAAATTTATTATCAATATATAGATCTCTTATAGTAATTAAACCCTTCTGCTTCCATTGGGAGAAAACCTTATCTTGCAAACCAGGGGTAAAGGCGTGGTTTTTACTAATTGGGATGTCCAAATATATATGTGGAAGATTCAAAAATGATTTGATCTGTTTCCAAATCTTTAGAGAGTTATTTATTACTATATTTCCGTTATAAAACTTTGACTCAATTTTTATTGGACTATTCAGTAAAGCCTTTAAAGATATCATCCTACAAAAGGTTCCTTCTAACTATACCCATTCTGGTATCTCCACTTTATTCTCTGGAGTATGTCTCCACCAAGAAAGGAACTGTAGATTAGCAGCCCAGTAGTAACATCTGAAGGAAGGAAGACTGAATCCTCCTTCTGCTTTTGGCTTGCATAGGTGTTTTTTAGATATTCTGACAGCTTTATAATTCCATATAAAAGAAATAATTGTAGCCTCTAACTTTGTAAATAGTTTTGCTGGTATCAGAACTGGAATGGAAAGAAATAAATATAGAAATCTAGGAAACGTTACCATTTTAATTGCATTGATCTTTCCTGCCATAGACATGGGTAAAGTCCTCCAAAATTTTATATTATCTTTTAGTTGATTCACTTTCGCCTGCCAATTCACCTTTAGAAGTGCATCTGGTTTTCTTGTAATTATGATTCCTAAATGCTTAAATTGAATTATGAGAAATTTTAAATGGTATACAACTTAAAAAATTCTTGTCAACATCCTCAGTTAAGGGCATTAACTCACTTTTATCCCAATTTATTGTAAAACCCGACAGGTTTTTAAATGATTCTAAAAGTTTCAAAAGAGGTGGAATAGACAACTCTGGCTTTGCTATATACAAAAGTACATCATCTGCATATAAAGATATATATTGGGGTCTATCATTTATTAAAATAGGGGCAATTTCACCATTCTGCCTGACACTCTCTGCCAAAGGTTCCATTGCTAATGCAAATAGATAGGGGGAGAGAGGACAGCCTTGGCGTGTTCCTCTGTATAGTGGAAATGAGGTTGAAAGTGTAAAATTTGTAAGGACCGCAGCTTTTGGATTAGCGTACAAAATTTGAATCCACTGAATGAATCTGTCCCCAAATCCAGATCTTTTTAGAGTTGTGAATATATAAGGCCATTCAGTCTGATCGAATGCACGTTGTGCATCTAAGGAAATCAAACATGCTTTTGTTGTATGTTTCTTATATATAATATTATAAAGTCTTCTCAAGTTTGATTGTATGTGCCGATTTGGCATAAATCCTGTCTGATCCTGATTTATGATTGTACATATATATTGTTTCAGTCTATTAGCTAGGACCTTGCTAATGATTTTTGCCTCTATTGGAATAAGGGAGACTGGACGATATGATGACAGCTTCATTTTATCCCGTCCGGGCTTAGGTATTAATACTATGTTGGCATTATACAGTGTTGGTGGGAGTTTCAATTGAGAAAATGAATGATTGATCATACGAAGAAACACTGAAGCAAAAAGCTCCTAGAATTTTTTATAATATTCTGCACTAAACCCATCTGGGCCTGCACATTTATTATTAGGGAGGTTATTAACAACTTCGTTTACCTCCTTTAAGGTAATTTCTTTATCCAACATTTCAACAGCGTCTTCACTTATTTGAGGAAGATCAATATTAAATAAAAATGTATTTATCTCATTTATATCTATATTTCCTTTGGATGTGTATACTTCTTTATAAAAGTCTACAAAACATTTATTTATTCGTTTTGGATCTGTTATTATTTCCCCGCTCTCTGTCTTAATCTTATGAATGGCCCTACTTGCTTGGGATTGTTTAAGCTGTCGAGCTAGAAGTTTGTGAGGTTTTTCACCTAATTCAAAATGACGTTGTTTAATTTGATTAAGTTGTTTAGCAATTTTTTTTTAGCAAGAATAGAATTATATTCACTTCTCAATGTTACTATTTTCTTTAAAGTAGTTGAACAATAATTGATCTTATAACATTCCTCTAATTCAGTCATTTGTTTGTCTATTTCATTTAATCTTTGTTTATCTTCTTTGTTTTGTTTGATCTGAAATGAAATTATATCTCCCCTTATAACAGCTTTCATTGAATCCCATAGTACAGAGTCTGTTACATTACCAATATCATTTTCAGCCAAAAAGTACCCAATTTTTTCTTTTATGTAATCACAGAATTTAACGTCATTCAAAAGGGAGTTGTCAAATCTCCAATTATACGTCCCTTTTTCTGACTTCAATTTTAGATCCAGAGATAATGGGGCATGATCTGATATTAATCTGTTATGGTACTGAGTGGACTTAACCATTTTTAACAAACAAGAATCTATAATAAAAAGATCAATTCTGGAATAGGACTTATGTACTGATGAGTAAAATAATATTTTCGAGCTGATGGATTTAAACACCGCCAGATGTCTATCATGTTGAAATTTCTCGAATAATTATGTAAAGTAGCTGCAGATTTACTTTTTGTAGTACGACTAGGTTGTGCATCCTTAACTGGGTCAATAATACAATTAAAATCTCCCCCTATAATCACGTTACATAAAGCAAAGTCAGGTATTTTGCCTATAACTCTTTCAAAAAAAACTCGGGTCATCATAATTAGGACCATACAGGTTAACCAACGTAATAGGAACTGAATTTATTTCCCCACAGACAATTATATATCTACCATTTTTATCAGATATTGTCTGTTTATGTATAAATGGTACTTGTTTTTTAACGATAATCGCGACTCCTCTTGATTTAGTAGAGAAGTTTGATTGATATATTTGAGCTGCCCATCCAGGATTAAGAAGTGCCTTTGCTGTCTGTTTTATATGAGTCTCCTGTAAAAATATAATTTCAGCTTGTAATTTATTAATATGAATATATACTTTACGTCTTTTCACTGGATGATTCATACCTCTCACATTCCAACTCAGAAGCCTTACTGTGCCTTCTCTGTTTGTTTTAACTATTCTAAATGTTTATATAATAGTAATTATTTTTCTGATATCCGATGAAAAGTTTAATTTTACCAAGCCTTTCAAACGAACCATAACTATACCCCCTTACCAAGAACAATTCAGAACAAGCACATATAAACAGAAAACCCCTGAACCCCACCCTTTTCCATCAGTCACATGACTTAGCTCCACGTTACTGTCGGATCTATCACTCACCACCAATGCAACGTAATCTTCCGTGTCCCCGGACTAGAAAACAAAAAACAAAACAATCTTCTTCCTCCATTTAAATAAAATAAACTTGAATAACCAGTTTTATGAACCTTCTAATTGTCCATAATGTTCACTATTATTCCAATATATTAGCTTTAAATAAGTCTTATTTGGACCAATTTGGCAATCCGTTTAGTCCTTCCATTTAGTCCACAGGCCAATTGTCCACGACTCGTGACAAGTATTTTCCAGCCTCCTCTGGTGTTTCAAATGTTTTCGTCTCCCCTTCTTTGGCGGTCACGATGAATGTAGATGGAAATCGAAACCCATACTTGACGCCGAGATTTTTGCATTTTTTCTTCAACTCAGCAAATCGGTATCTCTGCTTCAACACGTCCGAGGTCAAATCTGGGAAAATGTGCACCCTTCTCCCGTTGTATTCTAGAGATTTCTCTCTGGCAAGCTTCATGATTAACTCTTTCGTCTGGTAATGATGTACCCTGATGACAAACGCTCGTGGACGATCATCACTCGGTCTTCGCAGCGCCCTGTGCGCACGATCAATCTGGATAGGCTTACTGAAGTTTTCGGGACCCAGCAGTTTTGGAAGTAACTTTGCTATAAACTCGGTAGGTCTTCCGTTTTCTTCCTTTTCTGCAACTCCGATCAGTCGAATGTTATTGCGTCTGGAACGGGACTCGAGGTCGTTACATTTATCTTTGAGTCTCTTGCATTCATCCAGTAGTTCTGCGCACTGTTTCTCTACGCACGTCAGCCGGGTTTCTTGGTTCGTAGTAGCCTCTTCGATCGTCGTGACTCTCTCTGTTATGGATGTCATCGTCGATCGCAGCTCTGTTAAAGCTTCCGTGAGCGTGTCGAATTTCTGATTAAATGAAGCACTGAGGGCTGTTATGGCATCCATGATGTCTTGAGTGCTAGGAGGAGATGCACTATCGTTAGCGGTGGTTGGCCTCGGTTGAGTCGGCTCCCCCGTAGCATTGCTCGAGGCCTGAACGCGGGTTTCTTCCTGTAGTTTGCCGTCTTTTTTCAAATTTTTTGGCATTATTATGGATTATTAACTTCTTGACTTACTGCTGTACTGCGTTTGAGGTTAAAAGTTAATTTTCAGATTCACTTAGAGGAGCTTAGACGAAAGCGTCTTTCTCCATGCTAAGCAGAACCGGAAGTCCGTATTACGCAAATTTTGCTCTACGGTGTTCGGTTTTTCCGCAAAATGGCGTTATGTCCGAAACCTACTTTTGCGAACTAGTCCTAGGTTTTTTGGCTGATCGGAACAAAACCAGTGCTGAAATGTTCTCTGGACAGTGAATATCAATAATTATCAAAAAAAAGTTGAAATTGCGACTCACGGTCGCATAGGAACGACAAAACGTTCTATGTTAACATTAGCCAATTGCTACATTTGGCTATAACTTTTGAATGGAATGCGATATATTCACCAAACTCGGTACAAATGTGTATGAGCTCAATCTTTGGTCAAATAAAAAAAATTGCACAGCTCTGCCACTTGATGGCGCTATAAGCCTGAAAAAACATAAATTGACTATAACTATGCAATCATTAGTCTGATCGACCTGAAAATTGGTATGCAGTGTCTCTGTCCAATGTGCCATAAGGGTCTATGAGGACATTGGCGTATCTCAAAAAACATGGCCGCCATCGGCCAACGAAGTTTGAGCACCCATTAGACAAGGTTAACAGAGGCCGATCGGAACGAAACTCACTGGGCATATTCGACTCATGGCCCTAAAGGTCTGTAAGAATTTTGAAACAAATCGGCCACTAGTTGGCGCTAACAAGTTTTTTGCCTCTCTAACGTGCCTCACTCACGTGGTGTTTCACACATCCACACAATATGCGTATCATTTGATAGATCTCCACATGCTGAGCAACTTTGCCTCAAGAACCATTGCTGTCAATCAAATCATTCATTACTTATTCACAAATATGTGAAAAACCTACTTTTGCGAACTAGTCCTAGGTTTTTCGCTCAATCTCGATCAAACCACTGCAGTAATATTCTCTAAAATCTCTAGATCAATAATTATCAAAAAAATGTTGAATTTTGTCCTTCGGTCAGCTATAACGGCTGCTAAAACTTTACAAAAGTTGGAGAAAACATGTGTCAGATGACTCTTAACAAGCATGTAAAATTTTATGGAGATCGGACCATAGGTGGCGCTATGACATTTAAAAGGCTTCAAAAACACAAAATTTCAAAAATAAATAGCCTTAAATTGCTATAACATGCTCATATAATCACAGAAACACAAGATCTTCATACCATATGATAGATCTTCTCATGCTGAGCAACTTTGCCTCAAGAACCATTGCTGTCAATCAAGTCGTTTATTAAATATTCACAAATATGTGAAAAACCCACTTTTGCGAACTAGTCCTAGGTTATTCACTCAATCTCGATCAAACCACTGCAGCACAGTTCTCCAGACTCCGTAGATCAATAATTATCAAAAAAAAATTAAACTTTTGACTCACGGTCGCAAAGGGGCGCCAAAACGTTCAAAAGAGGCGGGGCCACTTTTAGAAAAATGGCTATAACTTTGGAACAGAATGACATATCATCACCAAACTCAGAACACCTATGTAAAAGCTCAGCCTTTGGTGAAATCAAAAAAATTGCGGAGCTTGACCACTTGGTGGCGCTATAATACAGAAAAAACATAAAAATGGCTATAACTTCGCAACCGTCAGTCCAATCGACCTGAAAATTGGTATGCAGTGTCTCTGTCCAATGTGCCATAAGGGTCTATGAGAATATTTGCGTTTCTCAAAAAACATGGCCGCCATCGACCAATGAATTTTGAGCACCTATTAGACAAGGTTAACGGAGGCCGATCGGAACGAAACTCACTGGGCATGTTCGACTCATGGCCCTAAAGGTCTGTAAGAATTTTGAAAGAAATCGGCCACTAGTTGGCGCTAACGAGTTTTATGGCTCTGTAATCACGTGGTGTTTCACAAATCCACACAATATGCATATCATTGGATAGATCTCCTCATGATGAACAACTTTGCCTCAAGAACCATTGCTGTCAATCAAACCGTTCATTAAATATTCACAAATATGCTAAAAACCTACTTTTGCGAACTAGTCCTAGGTTTTTTGCTTAATCTCGATTAAACCACTGCAGTAATATTCTCTGAACTCTCTAGATCAATAATTATCAAAAAAATGTTGAATTTTGTCCTTCGGTTAGCTATAACGGGGTCATTTACAAAAGGGGCGTGGCCACATATACCCAAAAGCCTATCAAACCTAAACAAAAACTCAAAACTTTACGAAAATTGGTGAGAACGTGTCAGATGATTCTTAACAAGCATGCAAAGTTTCATGAAGATCGCACCATAGGTGGCGCTATAACAGTTAAAAAGGCTTCAAAAACACAAGCTGTGTATGGTAAATGGCTTCAAATGACTAAATAAATGCTCATATATTCACACAAACACTAGATCTTCATATCATTTGATAGATCTCCTAATGATGAACAACTTTGACTCTTGGACCATTAATGTCAAACCAACTGTTTTTTAAATATTTCATATTATTTAAAAAACCTACTTTTGGGAACTAGTTCTAGGTGTTTAACTCAAAATCAATAAAACCACTGCAGTAAAATTGGCTGGACTCTCTAGATAAACATTTATCAAAAAAAAATGTTAAACATTTGCATTTAGATTTAGCCATTTAGCCATTTAGTAGGGGTGTGACGAGACACTAATCCCATGAGACGAGACGAGGCACGAGATTGGGTTCACGAGAACGAGACGAGATGAGATTTTTAAACTTTTCTTAAGAAATCCTCAATGATGAAATATATAGGGAAAATAGTCTTTTATTCAACTAAAAAAAACTAAAAATGCAAAAAAATTAAGGTGCATTTTGAACTTTATGAAATTAAACTTAAGTTTTAATGAATAATATGCAGTAATAAACAACATTTAAACAAGAGCTTCATGATTCTGGATAAATTGAGAATCCTAGTTGTTTTTTATAAATGGGAGATTATGATTCTCTCACGATTCTGGAGAAAAAAGATTAGAAAACTAAACAAAATAACAATTTACTAGTGGTTCTGACAAACTGTTCATTGCTTAAGTGTTTTAAAAACATATGTTCATTTAAACAAAATAAAAAAAAAAAGCATTCAATAAAGGAGACAGTGTCTCACTTCATTAAGACTTGTTTGACTATTGAAATTTCCTGAATGAATGATTCAATGACATACTTTTTTATTTAAACGGGCAGTTGTCGCCACCTCCTGGCGGAAGAGGATAAGCGTTACAATAGATACACGTGTTAAAATACTTTGGTTTTGATCGCTACTGTAGACAATAAGTGTTTATACCCAAACTATAAACTTTTATCCCAGTAGTTCTATTATTTAAATATCTGTAACACAGAAATAATGATTATAATGTGGTTGAAAAGACTGTTTGTGTTGCTCTTGCTGCGTTCACATTTAATCCGACCTTCTGATTCATTAATATGGGCAGCGACAAAACCTGCTTCTCACGCTCCACTGACACTGGCGATGTGAAACAGTCCTAATAGACATAGATAACTCGTTGTCATTTAGGAATAAGATCGCGTGGGTGTTTGAATCGACACCTCAATATTTTAAGGATTAATAGTGCAGCTCTAATGTAAACATGGCAAAATGTTGTGGGAGGATACTGTCACGAGATCTCGCGAAATCCGACTGGTCTTGTCACATCCCTACCATTTAGATAGCCACTTAATAATAAGATCATGATCTACTGTACCCGAGTCTATAAAACCTAAAAGAAAAGAAAATTTCACAAACCTAAGTCAAATCATCATCATATGATTCTAAACAAGCCTGCATTTTAAAGACATCAGGCAAAAAAAGGCAATGTAACAATTATAAAACTTAAAAACAATGCATCGCTCTTTAAAATGTCATGAAATTACAACTATAACCACTAGATGGCAGTAGGAGACCACTAATGGCTCATTGAAATGACTACAACAGTGCTATTCACAGATTGTTTTCCATTCATTTCACTTCATGCAAAGACTAAATCACTGTTATAACATTTCAAATCACATTTAGTCAAAGTTTAACACTTCATTTAAACACATATATCATATTTGACAATAATACAAGATTATGATTACAGTGAAACCTGAAAATTATATATAAAATCTTAAAAAGACTTGCACTAAACATTTTGTCACCTACCATTTAATACACAAATCTCTTATGTGCAACAAAATGTGTGTGTTTGTGTGTGTGTGTGTGTGTGTGTGCAGTAATGCTTAATGAACATTAATATAACAGTTTAACTATTTAATTTCTGTTTGTGAGTGTATTCTCCATCATGGATGTGGCCACTTAATAAGATGATCATGAGCTACTGTACCCAAAAGTCTATAAAACCTAAAAGACAACAAAATTTCACAAACCTAAGTAAAATCATCATCATACGATTTTAAACAAACATACATTTCATAGACATTAGGCAAAAAAGGCCATGTAACAGTTATAAAGCTTAAAAGTAACGGATCTCTGTTTAAAACGTGAAATTGCAACTATAACCACTAGATGGCAGTAGAAGACCACTAATGGGTCACTGAAATGACTAGAACAGTGCATTTTCATGGTTTCAAGCTTTAATTTCATACAAAGATGATACTAAATCAATGTTATATCATTTCAAATCACATTTAGTAAAACTTTACCACTTCATTTATACAGATGTATTACATTTGACAATTATGCAAGATTATGATTACAGTGAAACCTGAAAATGATATATAAACTCTTAAAAACATAAGACTTACAGTAAGCATTTTGTCACCTACTTTTTATGACCGAAATCTCTTATGTGCAACAAAATGTGTGTGTGTGTGTGTGTGCGTAATAATGCTTAATGAACTTTAATATAATAGTTTAACTATTTCATATTCTGTGTTTGTGATTGTATTGTCCATCATAGATGTGCTGTAGTGTTAGCCATATATTTTGGGTTGGACTACATCCTAAAACCATAGCAACCATAGCATCGGATCATAGGTGGCGCTATAACAGTTAAAAAGGCTTCAAAAACACAACATTTCTATTGTAATTGGCCTCGAATTGCTAAAAAATGCTCATTTTTTCACACAAACACTAGATCTTCATACCATATGATAGATCTCCTCATTCTCAACAATTTTTTGTCTAAGACCATTGCTGTCAATCCAACTGTTCTTTAAATATGTTCTTTAAATCTACTGTACCCAAAAGCCTAAAATTTTTAAAAGAAAGCTTGCAACGTCTCAAAACTGTGACAAAAATGACAAATAATCTCATTCTAAACAAATATGCAAAATTTAAGAGAGACTGGGCAAAAATAACACTATAATAGTTATGATGTTTAAAATCTCAGTGTTTGTATGAGACATTGCATGAAATTGCAATAATAACCACTAGATGTCAGTAGAAGGCCACTAATGGGCTTATTCAGATGAACAGAACTGTTTTTAATAGGTTTGATGATCGATTAACACTTATAAAATCACTGTTATAAGATTTAAAATCACACAGAGAATACTTGCAAGTAAAAGTGTTGGCCTATATCATTTATTTCAAATATCTGTACAAGAAAATGTGTGTGCACGTATGTCTGTGTGTGTGTGTAAACATGTTTATTCAGTATTAATATATTAGTTTAAACTTTTCGTTTCTGTGTGTGTATTTCTGTGAGCATATTCTCCATTTTGGATGTGTTTTACTGTCAGCCATGAATCCAGGTTGGCCTAGACCCTAAGCATACCACCTTAAAGACCTTAAAATGCTCGAACCCCGATAATTGCTGCTTGCAGCTATATTTTATTATTATTTTTCTCCGCTAAAACTGATTGTGCAGACCTAACCGTAAGGCCTAGAGAGCTGAAACTTGGCCAGAAGGTAGAGCTCCCTGAGGGGACATTCTGACAAAGTCTCGCCCCAATCGGCCCATAGGTGGCAAAAACTAACCGATGGCGGTTAGTTTTTAAAAAACTGAAAACAAAAAACTAACTTTTTTTTACATTTTTGGCCGTAGCTCGTACAATTTTTGTCGTAGACTCAAAATATTTACATCATTGCGATCCTTGAGTCAATACGCACAAACATGCCAGATTTTTCGTACAACGTACCGTTTTTCCGCAAAATGGCGTTATATCTGAAACCTACTTTTGCGAACTAGTCCTAGGTTTTTCGCCTGATCGGAACCAAACCAGTGCAGAAATATTCTCTGGAGATTGAATATCAATAATTATCAAAAAAAAGTTGAAGTTTCGATTTTTGCGCAAAACAGCACAGAAAAATGTGTTATGCTAATGTTAGCCAATTGCTAATTGTGGCTATAACTCTTGAACGGAATGAGATATTTTCGCCAAACTCGGTATGTGTCTGTAAGAGCTCGTTTTTAGGTCAAATAAAAAAAAATTGCAGGGTTCGGCCACTTGGTGGCGCTATAATAACGAAAAAACATAAAAACGGCTATAACTACACTACAGTTAGTCCAATTGACTTGAAAATTGGTATGCAGCGTCTTTGTCCAAAGTGCCAAGACAGTCTATGAGGACATTCGCGTTTCTTAAAAAAACATGGCCGCCATCGGCCAATCAAGTTTGAGCACCTATTAGACAAGGTTACGGAGGCCAATCGGAACGAAACTCACTGGGCATGTTCGACTCATGGGCCTAAAGGTCTGTAAGAATTTTGAAAGAAATCGGCCACTAGTTGGCACTAACGAGTTTTATGGCTCTGTAATCACGTGGTGTTTTACACATCTATACAATATGCATATCATTTCATAGATCTCCTCATGCTGAGCAACTTTGCCTCAAGAACCATTGCTGTCAATCAAATCGTTCATTAATTATTCACAATTATGTTAAAAACCTACTTTTGCGAACTAGTCCTAGGTTTTTTGCTCAATCTCGATCAAACCACTGCAGTAATATTCTCTGGACTCTGTAGATCAATAATTATCAAAAAAATTTGGAATTTTATCATTTGGTTAGCTATAACGAGGTAATTTAGCAAAGGGGCGTGGCCACGTATATCCAAAAGCCTATAAAACTTAAACAAAAAACTCAAAACTTTACGAAAATTGGTGAGACCATGTGACAGGTGACTCTTAATAAGCATGCAAAGTTTTGTGAAGATCGGACCATAGGTGGCGCTATAACAGTTAAAAAGGCTTCAAAAACACAAGCTGTGTATGGTAAATGGCTTCAAATCGCTAAATAAATGCACATATATTCACACAAACACTAGATCTTCATATCATTTGATAGATCTCCTAATGATGAACAACTTTGCCTCAAGAACCATTGCTGTCAATCAAATCGTTCATTAAATATTCACAAATATGTTAAAAACCTACTTTTGGGAACTAGTCCTATGTTTTTCGCTCAATCTCGATCAAAGCACTGCAGTAATATTCTCTGGACTCTCTAGATCAATAATTATCAAAAAACTGTTGAACGTTTGAATTTGGACAGCTTTAACATGGTCATTGAAAATGTTGTTATTTACCTAGTGTACCCAAAAGTCTGTAAATCCTAAATGACAACTCAAAACTTCACGAAATTATGCAAGGTCATATGTCATATGATTCCAAACAAGCTTGCAAAAGTTTGTGAAGATTGGGCAAAAAATGGTGCTATAACACTTATAAAGGTTAAAACCACTACATTTCAATGATAAAGTCCCTGTAATTGACATTATAATCAGTACATGCAGCAGAGCACCACTCATTGGCTCTTATCTGACACAATCCATTCAGTTCATGGAGCTCTCTTCTAACGAGCTGATGAACTTAATCAGGTGTGGCCAATAAGGTATGTCTTTCTTATGTAGTGCACTCCAGTCAGTTCATGGAGCTCTCATTTAACGAGCTGGTGATCAGAATCAGGTGTGGTGGTCAATAAGTAAGGCCATGAAACATTCTCTATTCTCCAACTAGCCCTAGCTTTTAAACTCAAAATAAAATAAATAAATCAATGCAGTACAATCCTCTAGACTCTCCAGGTCAATAATTATCAAATAAAATGCTAAATATTTGCATTTGGACAGCTATGACAGGGTCATTTTAAAAATGTGGTCTTTATATAGTGTACCCAAAAGCCTATAAATCTTAAAAGAAAACCCCAAACTGTGTAAACTGCAATATGATGTAATTCTAAACAATCATACAACATTTTATGGAGAAAAATGGCACTATAATAGTTATAAACATTAACAACTATTATGCCCATGGTAAGGTCTCTGCAGTTATTAATTATAGCCACTAGATGGCACCAAAAGACAACTAATGGGCTCATTAAAATCACTAATATAGTATTTTTCAGTTCTTTCTTTTTTAAAATTGGCATTTAGACATGATAAATTCATTATCATTGCATGTATGATCATATTTTAAAAGTTTACCTCTGTATTCATGCAGACATATCAGGTTTTACAATTATGCCAATTATGTTTTGAGGTTATAAAACCTTAAATTTCATTTAAACTCTTAAAAAGAGAAGACTTGCAATAAGAGTTTTGTTGTTTAGTTGATCATTTGTTTCAGAAATCTAAATGTGCAACAAAATGTGTCTGTCTCTAATCATCTTTAATGAGCATTAATATAAGTTTAACCATTTCATTTCTGTGTATGGGTGTGTTTGTGAGCGTGTTCTCCATCGTGGATGTGTTTTGGTGTTAGTCATACATTTTGGTTTGGACTACACACTAAAACCATAAAATCTTAAAGGCTTTAGGTGCTTGAGCCCCGATAATTGCTGCTTGCAGCTATATTTTATTATTATTTTTGTTAATAACAGTGAAATCTACAGAACAAATATATCAACAAAACAAAAATATAAATAGTTTATATAGGTTTTTTGTCTTTAGGCAGACTTTTTAATGACTTCACACTTCTTACAGGTGATGTTAAAGCAATGCAACTGGGTTTAGTAGATAAACACACTAAACAACATTATATATATTTTACATTTATTCTTTCAGTCTTCATAATATCACTGTTATAGTGATACTTATGTACTATAAGAGTTCTTGGTTTACATCTAGCTCAAGGGTGCCCAAACTTGGCCCTGGAGGGCTGGTGTCCTGCAGACTCCATACACGCACACACACACACATATATATATATATATATATATAAATATGTATGTATGTATGTATATGTATATGTATGCATGTAGATGTGACCCTGGACCACAAAACCAGTCAGTCATAAGGGTATATTTTTTCGAAATTGAGATTTATACAGCATATGAAAGCTAAATAAATAAGCTTTCCAATGATCATGGTTTGTAAGAATAGGACAATATTTGACCAAGATACAACTATTTGAAAATCTGGAATCTGAGGGTGCAATAAAATCTGAATATTAAGAAAATCGCCTTTAAAGTTGTCCAAATTAAGTTCTTAATTATGCATATTACTAATCAAAAATTAAGTTTTGAAATATTTACAGTGAGAATTTTACTACATATGGAACATGACCTTTACTTAATTTGCCTAATAATTTTTGGCATAAAACAAAAATCAAACATTTTTGACTATTTTTGGCTATTGCTACTATATACCCCAGTGACTTAAGACTGGTTTTGGTCACACATTATATATATGAAGAGTTCAGATGCAAAACCAGCTAGACTGGTTTTGTGGTTCAGGGTCACGCACACACGCACATACTGTATATATATACATATGTATATGTATATACGTAAATATATTAGAAAAACAGTGCGTGTGTATGTATATATATATATATATATATATATGTATATACGTAAATATATTAGAAAAACAGTGTGTGTGTATGTATATATATATATATATATATATATATGTGTATATACGTAAATATATTAGAAAAGCAGTGTGTGTGTGTGTGTATATATATATATATATATACTGCTTTCTAATGGGCTACTTACATAGAATCATAGAATTCTCAGGATTCAGGACACTATTGTGACATCATAGTGAAGAATTCCGTTCTGGCAGCTCTAAACTGCTGTTCTGACTCTTGTCTTCTGTTGGTGTGTTAGGAGTGAAAAGATCGAAAGCTACTTTCGTGACTTTCTGTGGATTTTGACAACAAATACTGAATTCACTTGCAGCATTCAGTGTTCACAATGGCACTGTTTAGCAGCATACTTGGACGACTTTTTGAGCGTTTTGCTCAATTCTTGCGCAGAAGGGAGACACCTCAGATGGCACAGCAATGTGCAGCGCAAGAACTGGCAGCAGTGGAGAAACTTCCAGAGGCACCGATGATGAAGGCGGGTGAAAGTAAGGCCTTCAACTTCAATGCCATGTACAGGAAGCGCAGGAAGAGACACCGCCAGGTAACTGAGCTTACACTGAAAGCAAATTGATGTAGACACATCTTTAACTCAAAAATTGCTAGTAAATTTCACAATTAATTACAAAGAAACTGCAAGTAACACACTGAATCAATCGTCTATTTTGAAATACAAAGACTGAAATAGTATCGTCTTGTAAAATGTATTGCAACAATGTTTATTTACAACCAAAAAACTTTTACAGTATAAAGAGAAAAGGGAGGAAAGACAGGTGGAAAGAAAGGTGAAGAAGGAGAGAGAGAAGAATGAGGGAGGAAGTCATAAAGACGAGTCTGAAAAAGACACACTTAGCCTTGAAAAGATAAAGAAAAGAGGACATGTGGCACAGAAACAAAGACAGTCTGCCAAATTCAGAGAGATGCAGAGTCTCGAAAATTTGATGAAGGGAGAAAGTGAGCAAAAAGAGGCTGGAGAAAAGAAAAGGAAGAAGAGAAAACTGAAGGAACGAAAGGCCACTGAGCCAGATCCACTTCTTGTGGAAGAGCAAACTCCAGTCCGTCCTCCAGTTAGATCTTCCTTCTTGAAGCCGATAGCAGAACGTCCAGTGCTTCCAAGTGTCTCTGAACACTTCACTTTACCAGCCACTCGCTGCAAACCCCTTCCACCAGTGACCAAACGGGCCACGTATCCTCAAAAGCCAGCTCCTGCATGTGAGGAAGTGACCCTGCCAGGTACTCCCGTTCAGGTGATTCCTCCTAAACAACTGGCTGTTCCTCCGAGCCCCACTCCTGCACCTGATGAAGCTGTTGCTCTGCAACTTTCTTCAACTAAAGTGTGTCCTCCCAGCCTGGTGAAGCCTCAGCCATCCACTTCCTCCCTGTTTGAGCCGCCTCCACAACTCATGCTCATTGACATTGAGGATGAGGAGAACGAGTATGTGGAGTACACAGGGAAGACCCTCCAGGCCTGTGACTTACTAAAGTCAGAACGCCCCCGAATACTGGAGGCTGAGATAAAACCAAGAATGCCTGCTTGGTTGGAGAGTGACTGTGAGGTGCAGGAAGAAGTGTGGGCGAGCGAAGTGGTGGAGGTCCTGGGATTTGGGGAACAGAAAGATGACCCCGATGAAATGGGAGACTCCAAAACCATAGAAGGCCATTTATACGAAGCCTCTCAGAAAAACAAGGAGATGGATGAACACATGAAGAAGCTGTTCTGTGTAGCCTCTCCTGAAGGTCCCAAGAATGAGACCCTGCACCATATAAACATCCAGGAGGAGACAAAGAGCAAAAGGAAAGTGCCACTTTTTCTGTTCACCTGGGCAGAAGAGAAGGCCAAGAAAAAGGAGGAGAAGAAAATACGGAAGGAGAAGGAGCAAAGAGATAAAGAGTTGCTGCTTGAACGCTACAGGAATGACCCGAAACTGAAGCACTTGTTGATTAACAAGCACAACCACCACTACCGCTCCTCTGAATGAAGTTCATTGTCCCTCCCCAAAACATCCTCTTCACGTTTAACCTACTGCACAACCCTGTGTACAAATAAAAAAATCTCTGCGAAGTAAATACTGAAAGATGCATGCAAGTGTCCTGACTATTAAAACATTTAAAAAAACACATTTAATGTTTTATATGAAAACATTTAATATAAAGTGTTTTTAATACTTTTCAATACCATATTAACTAGACCAGCTATAGGAATTACACAATAAATTAATAAAGAGTTACACTATAAATCTTTACACCTGATTTGAGTAAGAAGTAAGTTCACACGGTAAGTTGTAATCAAGTTTATCATATTGTCTATGATGTGGATATTTTCAATACATCACCTGCCACTCTGTTTTTTAATGTTTCCTCCATTATAGGTCCCCTTTGTGGATTTTTGGAGCATTTCCTCCCTAAAAATACATACCATACACTATTGTTGTTTAGATTTATATTTATTTATGATGTATCTTTCATAAGCAAAGACTGTTGCACATTCATGTAACTGTTGCAACGGTCATGTAAAACCATATTTGAAAGTAAACAATTTCAAATGGTTGAGGTAATGAGGAATATTAAAACTCTATTTCTACATGATCGTAATTATGATGAGAAAATATTAAAATGTTCCTTCATGACACTTTCCCCCAGTTTCACAGACCAGGCTTAAGCCTAATCCTAGACTAATCCTAGACTCTGAGCTGTTTCAGCTGAAAGAAACTTGATTGATCTGAAAATATATCAGTGCCTTTGTTTTGTCTCAAGACCACAGATTTGCGGGTCTTGTTCTTATCTCCTACAGATGACTTGCAGGTCCCTGTATGTTATGCTAAATTAGTTTTAATCGTTTAACCACCACAGCTTCTTGTCTCCACTGGCAACACACACGATTTGTGTGGATTGCAAGTGATGTCGCAGGTCGCAGAGCAGGTAGCAGAGAGTGCAAGTGGCAATTACGAGTGACATTGTAATTTAGTTTCTTTTTTCTTGTCTTCACCACCTGGCCACTGCTGTAAAATGTTGAGAGATTAAAAAAAAATAAAAAACTAAATAAAAAATTATATACAGGGGTTGGACAATGAAACTGAAACACTGGCCAATATAGTGTTGGAGGTTTCATGGCTATATTTATGCAGCCTGGTGGCCAGTCTTTACTGATCGCACATTCCACCAATAAGAGCAGAGTGTGAAGGTTGACTTTGTGCACCCAATAGCTCAAACATTGTACCCTGAAGGTGGTGCTGTGTATTAGGATGATAATGCACCAATACACACAGCAAGACTGGTGACAAGAGTGATTTGATGAACATGAAAGTAAAGTTAAACATCTCCCATGGCCTGCACAGTCACCAGATCTGAATATTATTGAGCCACTTTGGGGTGTTTTGGAGGAGCGAGTCAGGAAAGGTTTTCATACACCAACATCACATAGTGACCTGGCCACTGTTCTGCGAAAGGAATGGCTCAAAATCCTTCTGGCTACTGTGCAGGACTTGTATTTGTCATACCCAAGATGAAATAATGCTGTATTGGCTGCAAAAGGAGGCCAAACGGCATACTAATTGTGGTCTAAACCCAGGTGTTTCAGTTTCACTGTCCAACCCCTGTACTTTTCAGTGTTGTTTTAAGAGGCTTCTGTATTTGTCATGTTTATGATCTGATCTGGATTAATATACTGTCCCTTGCATCTTTACACTGTAAACCCAAATGTTGTCTTTACTTAAATAATTAAGTAATCTTGACTAAACATTACTTCAAATTTTAAGTTTTGAGCCCACAAATTAAAAACCTAAGTTTGTGTATCTTGTTTACCCACAAAATATGTAAACATTTCAAGTGTTGTCAGCAAATTAAAACAGCTCTTTAATGTTGTTGGGTGTAAAAGCAGTTCGGCCTGGCAACAAGAGAACAAATGCACCGATTGGTAGATAATTACAAAAGGTGGGCCTCTCTTTATTTTCTTGGGGAAAAAAAGATGTCTCAAGATCTCATCATCCTCACTTAAAAGTCTGTCTTCATTTCATACAATAGTTCTTGTTGAGATTTAACAGAGGTTTAGATGTTAATTACTTTTAGTTGGTGATATAGTTATCATGTAGTGGTTGTATTCACCAGTCGCATTAAGAGGTCAACCTACTTTAGCTACAGTGTATATAAGTATGCATGAAATCAACAAGTTAAGTAAACTTATTTAAGTTCTATATATGAACAACAAATCAAGTGAACTTAAAAATTTAAGTAGAATGTACCAGAGCACTAAGGTTGTGTTCACACAGTTTGGTTTGTTTGGTTTATTTGGTCTGGACCAAACAGGAAAATGATACATTTGGTCCTGGTCTGTTTAGCATTCACACTGGCATTTTTGACAGTGAACCTAAAGACAGTAAACCTCCATGTTGCATTCATATATCACATACTGCACCAGAGTTTGGAAGTCGACCGAGACCCATCTTCTTAGCGGCCTCGGTCCACTTGTTTGCTGCGCACCAGGGTTCGGATGGCAGCGTTCACACTTACTCAAATGAACTGCACTAACAGAGCAATCACACCAGGGTTTGTTTTAATCGAACCAAACATGACAAGTGTGAACACACTCTTAGTTGAGAACTTAAACATACACATTTTAGGACACCCATTACTCAGTTCAACTGAGGGAACAAGTTTGTTCAATCAGTTGAGTCAGGGTTTTCAGTGTACGTCTATAATCAGCTGCTGAAGAAAGTTTGGCCGTCATGTTCTATAACTAATTAAGGGGGTACAAAGGAAAGCTGTGTAGTTTCTAGGAACGGCTCCTCAGATGTATCTTCCTTCTTCCGTGGATGACACTGTGAACCACAGCTTTCAGCAGAGAACTCTTTACTAGTCTAGAGACAGTGTGGTAAAGCCAGGTTTTGCATCACAAAGTCATCATAACGAGCAAAGATCTCAATGTAATGGCGTGGTCAATCATTACGGAAAAGGCATGGCAAATGGATGATGATAATCAATGGAGTTTCAAAAAACTGCACACTGAATCCAATGCATGCTGAAAAAGTCTAGCAAAACATTTTTTATTTCATAAATTACATTGTGCAAGAAGTGCAGGGTGCATGTGAGTTAAAAACAGATGAACATGAGCAAGCAGACGTTTCAGCACATTGCTATCTTCAGTGCTTGCTTTACAACAAACGGTCACCCTTTTACTAAATAAATTAACAATTGTGGACAAACAGCTGAATTCAATTATCACAGGTAGAGCTCCAGGTGGAACTCCAAAATAGTCTGGTTATTAATACATACAACATTGAATACTGCAAATATTCAGCTACAACAAAACACACACACACACACACACAAAAAAACCCTTACAATTTGTTTACAAAAAGCAGGAAAGTTCCAGTTCTCCATTCATAACCTCAGGAAATAAAGACTTCAGCTAAAAAATCCAGAAGGCCTTGCTTTCCAACAATTTCCTATCTCTTTCTCCACCTCTTCTGTGAGGTAAGATCAAGGAACTTCATGTCAGACAAAGAATGTTTTACAGACTTAAAATGACGAAAAATTGAGGATGTCTCATGCTGTCTTCTAATGGCACTTGTGCGTTCAATAATTCTAGTGAGTAATGCACGTATGGTTTTGCCAACATATAACAATGGACAGGGACAGGTGATAATGTAAATCGCATACGTACTCTTACAAGTTATCATCTGTTTGATCTTATATGTTTTTAGTGCACAAGGATGTGTAAAGAGAGGAAGTTTGGTTAGTGCATGAATATATTTCTGGCTTGAGTCTAACAGGGGTATCTATAAGAACACATCTGGCCATTTTATTGTTGCAGCATGAAGAAGCAGACAGATAATAATAGCATTTAACGGTTCCTGATTTCTAGCTCAAATCCACATCACACTAATATTTACAGCCAGCTCTCTCATCTATAGATTGCACAGTTTTACTGATGACCCATTAATAACGGCAAACCCAGCATAGAGAGGATGAGTAAATGTGGTCTGGACTGTGTGAATGAGGCTCATTGTGTCAGAGACACTGTAGAAGGACAGAGTTCCTGCACTGTGATCCACATACACTCCTATTCTACACCCGCTGAAGCATGCAGGAAGTTCAGTATGATTGTCATTGTGACTAAATGAGCATCTGGAGGTAGAACAGATCAAACTCCAGGACTGATCATTATATCCAAACACACACTCATTTGTCTGTCCCTTCCTGTTGATGTAAATATAAGACACTGATATACACACAAATCCACTCCCGCTCCACTCAAGCTCCCAGTAACAGCGTCCACACACACTCTCTCTACACAGCACTTGAGGATAATAATGAAATCTCTCTGGATGATCAGGATACTGCTGGACTCTGGCAGAGAAAGTAACTACTCTGTTCTCCTCAGACAGACGGAGGTTTTTATTCACTGTGTTTGGATCCAAAGTGAACTGACTGGAATCTAATGGAGAAAAACACACAAAAAATACATTTTGGTGTATCAACCTGAAGAATGAGACACTGAAAAACCCCACCGCAAATGCACAGACAACCAGAGTCTTAACAAACAGTGAAAAAAAAAAAATAAAAATCACAGCATGGTTAAACAAAAATAACAGCACTCTTGCAATGCTGCTCAACCAAACAGATTTGAACGGTCTGCTGAAACAATCTGTTGTATAATTTCTGTATAATGCATATTGTATAAATTAATATATCATTTATATTTATGATATATTAATATAACTTTCATGGATTTCACTTAGCTCTATAAATGTGATATTTTTATGAGGTTTGATTTTATATTTAAAATATAAATATTTACTTTTAATGTACATGAAATTAACCTTTAAGCATTGCATGTTTACACGTTGCTAGTTTGCTGAAAATGTGTGAAATCAGGAAAAAAATATTTGTACATACCAATTATCTTTGTAACGGCTTAGTAAATATAAATAGATTTTAATGAAAGTGTAAATGTGTTTATTGTGTCTTACATCGTATGAACTCCTCTCTGATCTTGGGTTCATTTGTAGGAATAATTTCAACATATGTTACTAAGAAAATAAACAGACATAATTAGTATAGTCCCCATTAAAACTTTTAGATACTTCTTAAAAATATATTCTATGATGACTATGAGTATATGAATATCTGCTGCTTTACCTCTTCCAGATATCATGTCTATCTCCTCTCTACAGAAATACTGCAGTTTTTCTTTCATTTGAGAGAGGGACTTTCCAATATCATCAAAAGAGAGGAGAGAGCTGTCAGCAACGTTGGATACATCTGTAGATTCAGGAGATGCAGCGAGAGACTGGAAACTCTACAGAAGGAAAATTAACACAAAAGATTGAGATACAAAAGAAAAACCTGACCTTCACTCAGCTGCACTATAATCACATATATACTTGCTTGCTTATTCAAATCATCTTAAGTTTATGTAATATGTGTATAATAACCTGAACTACCAGTTTGATTGGATCTGTTCTTTGGTCTTAAAAAATGGTCTTAAAAATCCAGTCTGTTTATATGAAATACAATGTAAATGTTACTCCCTCTATATGATTTATTTATTTTGTTGCCCATCAGGTTAAAATCATAATGATCAAGAAAAGTCAGAGCATTACCCTCTTCTTAAAATACCAAAAATCGTATTATTCATGCCCGTCGCAGAAACCAGCGCAGGGCGGGTAAAGCACTAAATTTACTTACCCTAAATAGTTAGGGTAAACAGTTTGTTCAGCTATATGAGCACCAATAATACAGAAAATAAAGAAAGCCTCTAATGTTAAAGCCTTGATAAAACAACTGTTCTGTATTTCTGATGTTCGTTACCTTGAGGAAACGGGTGTGATCACGTATTTGCAAAATTTGCTCCAGCTCAGCACATCTCCTCCTCAGATCATCAGTCTCCTGCTCTACCTGCTCCATGTGTCCTACAGCTTGACTCACTGCAGTCTTTTCCTGATCTCTGATCCGCTGTGTGATCTCAGAGCAGATTTCCTCAATGGAGCACATGAGCTCAGTGAAGATCCTCTCATTGTCTTCTACTGCTGTCTGTGCAGAGCGCTGTTAGGACACACATCACAATCAGCTCATAGTGATGTCCCACACTATGGTCAGTCTGATTTTGACTTTGCTGCCCCAAATGACTGTAATGTGCTACAAAAGACTGTAATGTGCCATTGTAACTATAGAAAAATATCCCAGTATGTACATTTAAAAATTAGTAGTGAGTGTTTTTACCTCAGCCTGTAAATGTTTTAACTGATTTTTTAATGTGTGTTTTTTTTTTTTTTATGTAGGCTATTGTAATGTATGTTTGTATGTCTTTCAGGAGATATTAAATCTCCTGCCAGGCTGTTATTGAAAATAAGAATTTGTTCTTAACTGACTTGCCTGGTTAAATAAAGGTTAAATGAAATGAAATGAAAGCACAGCCTGTGATCCACAGTGGACTTCAGTGGGACTGAACAAACTCAAACACTGGAAGAGAGCCCAAACCGAGTCTCAGACTTTTTGTCTTCTCCAATCTCACCATATGAGACTCCACAGCCTCTCCCAGATCCTCAAGATCTTTCTCCCTCTGCTGGATTCGCTGCTGGAACTTTCTTTTCCTCTCTTCCAAATCCACCTGCATGAAAACACTGTAAACTTAAGAAGTACAACAAAAAACTGTACCCATGGATAATGGTTGTGTAAATGTATTAAAATTAAATTAAATTCATTTGAATTTATATGAATGAGGTTACAAATGCAAACTATGTTGTGTAAGGACTGTCATGAAGCTACTGAACTATGAAGAAAAACAAGAATGAAGAAACTAAATGAGCCATGACTGAAAAGATCATTATCATATGGCTTCCCATTATCGCTGCTGGGTTTCAGTGGGACTTAAAGAGCTCTGGCACAAAATAATAAAAAAGAAAAAGAGTCCAAATTAAGTCTTAAATTAAATGTCTGTTTTTCTCACCTTATGAGATTCCACCGTCTCTCTCAGCTCCTCAAGATCTTTCTTCCTGTGCTGGAACTTTCCCTGTTGTTTTTTCGAAATCTTCTGGATACAAAAACACGTAAAACTGTAAATGTCAGAATTTATGTCAATGGGGTTTGCAACTTATATAGAGTGAGACGGTCATGAAATGAAAATAGATTTTTGACAGTGAGAGTTCAGACACACCAGACAGGATTTGACAGATTTGTGTTTTCTTCGAGTACAGATGTCAGGCTCCACATCTTCAGGTCCAGCAGGAACAGCAGCTTGGAAGTTTGTCTTCTTCAATTGCTCCACCACTTCAGCTAGAATGGTGTTTTTTTTTAAAGCAGGTCTTGGAGTGAAAGTCTCTCTGCACTGAGGGCAGCTGTAGACTCCCTTCTGATCATCATGATTCCAGCAGCATGTAATACAGCTCATACAGAAACTGTGACCACAGGGAATGGCCACTGGATCCTTTAGGATATCCAGACAGACTGGACAGGTAAACTGGTCCTGGGAAAAACTGACTTCTGCCATTTCACTGCATGTACAGACAGAAATAACGGCAGCTCAGTAAATTTTCAGTTTCACTTAACAGTTGAAACGAAACTGGTTCTGTGTGAGAGAGACGTCAGCAAAACATGCGCATCTGTATTTCACTATAATGTTAAAGAAATAAATACGCCATGATGTTGCAGCAATGTCAAGGTTAATTGCTTAAGGACAATTTTAATAAATTAGATTGTCTTTGAGTGAAGACATACCTTCTCTTTTTCTTCTTCTTCTTCAGTAATTTGTAGTGATATTACGTAGCCTACGACACCGAGACTTCGAACGCATGTATCGATACGCAGCGCAGTTTCTAATGAGGCTTTATAACTAGGCTTGCATTGTTTTCAGAAAGTCACGTCATCGATAAAATCAAGCCATATGCTGCATTCACGCCATATCGTAATTACCGTAATTTCGTCCTCAGACTCGGACTTATGCTTTCTATGGCAACACTATCAACGCCTAAACAGAGCCTATGCTGATCAGGTACAGCGGTCATGTGGTACAAGTCGTAACTCTCAGAAGACTCCCATTTCACAAGTTGTAATTACGAGTTCTTCGAGGACTTGAACGCTTTTTACAAGTTGGAATCTCGTAATTACGGAAATTCAGATATGGCGTGAACGCGCCTTTACTTTCGGTTCAGGCTGGATTGTAAACAGATGTGGCTACTGGGCACGCGCACATCAATATAGCGTAATTTTTGTCACATTGTACAATAATTATTGTTTTTGCATTATTGTAAGGAGTAGGCTAGAAATAGGTAGAAATTGTAATTTCATTGTTAGTTAATAATAGTCAAAAGCTGATATTTCCTGGATCTGTGTTTGAGAGGTGTAGATGTGTACAAAACAGGTGCCTCTATAGCTACTGTATTTTTATTACAGATTCTTAGGAAACAACAAAGTCAATTCTGTCTCACATACATAAACATACACTTAAGATACAAACGTCTACAAAAGTCTGTGCTACCAAACCACAGCCCAGTGCTTATTTGTATTCTTGAAGTTTTGGTGGATTGGTTTGTTAGTTTTTTGTCCTTTTGTAGTTTCTTTGGTGTCCCCCCGGTGAAAAAACCAGCATATGCTGGTAGGTATGTTTTGATGCTGGTTTAAGCTGGTCCTTTGCTGTTTTTTTCTGGTCAAGGACCATCATGAACCAGCAAAGGACCAGCATAAACCAGCTAAGGACCAGCATAAACCAGCAAAGGACCAGCTTAAACCAGCATCAAAACCTACCTAACCAGCATTCCAGCATCAAAACATACCTACCAGCATATGCTGGTTTTTTCACCAGGGCCTGGAAATGTTTTATAACAATTTTAATTAATAAATCGTTAGCAAACATTATGTAATGCTTAATAGATCATTAGTTAGTTAATTATTACAAACTATTCATTTTAACATATTAACTCATAAACACAGCATGTCACATATAAGGTCACATATTTGGTCTTTGTTTGTTGTGTAGACTTCTAATATTTATCTTAACAAGTCATTTTTTAAATATTTGTTCATGTTTTTGCAGTATCCCATTTAAAGTTAAGAATAATTATCATATGTGAATGTTTATAAATGTTTACTAATCATTTATTATATTAACAGGCATTGGACCTTCAATGTTAGTGTAAAGGTTGGTTAGTTAAGTGTAGCTAAATACTTGCTCAATACATTACATGCATTGCAATTGGGATGCAAAATGTTTTATTGCCTCAACACTTATTTTAGTATATCATTAAATATGATATTTCTTTGAATTATACATCAACAGAACAAAACAAAACAAACAAAATAATAAAAAATACTTGCTCAAAAAAAAAAAATAAATAAATAAATAAAAAGAATATAAGCAGATATAACCGTGTTTCCTTATAGTGATCAAATTGACCCCTGTACACTCTTGACTCTTTAAACAAACATTGTATAATGCATTTATTAATAAAATTATTTTAAAGTGTTACCATGTTTTGTTTTGTTTTGTTTTGTTTTTTATTAAAAGCTGCTTAATAAAAACTTGGATTGATCAGACAGTGAACCTAATTTCACCGTACAGCATGATCCTAGATCAACATCCTTGTTGATCCAGAAACATGTTGTTGGCTTTGTGCAGACTGAGAAGGACTGAGAAGATTTGGATTCTCAGGCTTTAGACTGTTTTGGATTAAAAAAACAAGTCCTGCCTACTGGTGAGTTGCTGCAAAATTACCTTAGAGAAATATATAGACAATGCTCTGAAGGCCTGTTCACACTATACGCACAATAACAAAGTAATTTTAAAACTCATTCTAAATCAAAGTCCACACCACAGCTATAACTTAAACAACAAAGAGGCCTGATAAAATTGGAAATGTTTTTTTTCAGCTGGTGGACACTAAAAATATTGACAGCCAATCAGAATCAGTCCTGCTTTAAAGAGCACAAACATTCAAAGCGGCAGACTATACCATAAGTTTATAAAATTTTGAGGAGACCTATATACCCCAAGCAAAGAGATTGTTCAACCAGAAGCGTCTTACATTATTATTGGTATATATGGTAATCCATCCAATAATGACTTTTATTCATTAAAGTTATGTGCATATTGCATAACTACATTCTAATACATACAATCTTTAAAACAAAAAGTTGGTTAATAGTTAAAAATGTCATAGTGATCTTGTTTAGGTTAGATCGGATGCGCAGTTTGACAGTCACAGAAAGATATGTTCAAAAAAAAAAAAACAACCCATTCATTTGTGAACCCAGCAGGCTTAAAAAAAGAAAAAAAAAACACAGTGTATCAGTCTCTTTCACAGTTTATTATCAGCCAAAAAAATGTCCTCACCTTTCCCTACCCCATTTTAAAAGTATCCAAGGGTTATTCATTGTCTACAGGTGTGCTCGAAGACATCCTTCTGTGTTTATTCAACAGTGACGTCACACATCGTCAGTCGAATCATAATCACTACAATACTACAAGACTGGCCTCCATGGTTGGGCCAGAATAGGAAGCTTCCACATCTGGGGGTTCTGCAGCAGGAGCTGCCACCCTCGGAGGTTCTACAGCAGACGCCGCCTCCTCGCGAGGTTCTGCAGCAGATGCCGGCACCTCTGGAGGCACTGGCACAAATTTATGGATGGGAGAGGTCTCAGGGGCAGGCTCATGGACAGAAGAGGCAGTGAGTTCAAGGATGGATGCCACCTCCTCAGGAGGTTCTGCAGCAGGAGCTACCACCTCTGGAGGCACTGGTGCAAATTCGTGGACAGGAGAAGCCTCTGGTGCAGATTCGTGGACAGACGACGCCTCTTGAGCAGACCCGTGGACAGACGAGACCTCAGGAGTGCAGTGTGCAGCCCACACGCTCAAAATGGTGACCGCCATTACAGGCAGCACAGTAGACAGTCGGATGCCTGCCGGGCTTGAGGGTGCGGAGGCTGTGAGGTTTGAGAGCGTGGGGACTACAGGGATGCCAGCAGCTCGCACTGACATGAGTGGTGGGTCCGTCACACTGGCAATCATGATGGGCTGAGGCTTTGGAGTGGCAGTGATGACATGGCTCTGGGAGATCAGCTAAGATGTGGCGAGGCTCTGGATGAACAGTTGCGACGTGACATGACTCTGGGAAGTCAGACGGGACCTGGCGAGGCTCTGGTATGACGGCCGTGGCTTGGTGAGGCTCTACGATAGCAGCCATGTCATGAAGAGGCTCTGTTAGGAGTGTAGCTGTGTCTTGACTTGACTCAGGGAGGTCTGCCGAGACTTGACTTGACTCAGGGAGGTCTGCCGTGACTTGACTCAACTCAGGGAGGTCTGCCGTGACTTGACCCGGGAACAACAGCAGTAACTTGAGATTCTGGTAGGTTGACCTTGGCATGGCGAGGCTCAGGCGTGGCAGCCATCTTGTGAACTGACTCTGGAAGGGCGGCCATGACAGGTGCAGACTCTGGAAGCGCGTGACGTGAGCAGGCCCTGGAGCGGCAGACGTAACGGGTGCAGGCTGTGGCTTGGCAGACGTGACGGGTGCGGCACACGTGACAGGTACAACCTGTGGCTTGGCAGACATGACGTGAGAGGGCTCTGGCTTGGTAGACATGACTTGAGCAGGTTTTGGCTTGGTAGGCATGACATGAGTAGACTGTGGCTTGGTAGTCATAATGTGAGCAGGCTGTATAGACTTTGGCATGATGTTAACAATTCCAGACATGACAGAAAAATTGCCTGGTTTGGGAGATACTGGGGAATAGCATGTTCCTCATCAGCAACCCCCACAGTAAATTGTGAACCAGCCAACCGGAGTGCAAAGTCGCTCATATATCGCTCAAGTGACCATTGAGGGGTATTACGTGGCATTATACGTGGCATGTCCTTAGCCAAACCAAAACGAAAAATGTATTTTAAGAAAGTCTCATTAAAGTCTACCTTGTAACAAAGTCCACAGAAGTCCTCCACATAATCTTCTATGGGCCGGTTACCTTGGTGAAGACGAACTAGACGATCTCCTGGATTCACGGTAGATCTGCGGTGTGGCGAAGTATTCTGTAACGGGACTCGACAGATGGCTTGGATAGATCCAAGTGCAAGCTTTATTCGAACACAACAGTGAAACAGGCAGGGCCAATCTACAAACAAACAGTGTTATCCGGGGCAAGACAAAAGCGTAATGCAAAAGCAGGCAAAAGGTCAGAATACCAGTGGGCAGTCCAAGGTAACAAATGAAACAAAACAATGAAAATAACAAAGAAACAAGACGATGACTATGACAATGAGAGCTCCCTTTGCTGGCGTGGCATTGCAATTGGAAGGTGCTGATGTGCTGATCAGCATCTTTGAGCTAGGCTCAAAAGCTTTTTGTCACTACCGAAACAGTCACTACAAAAGGCAGTGTTGTAGTGACAAAAGGGAACACCAAATCCTTTATTTGTAGGAAATGAACAAAAATGTAGTAGTTATGCAAATTTCTTTCATATTTTAGTATGTTTTATTAGTGTTTTAGTGTTTTAACGTGATGTGGTTGCTACCAAACCATTACTCTCCTACAAAAATAAAGTATATTGACTAATCAATTAAGATTTTATGATAGTGTTTGATTTAATGCAATGATTCTCAAACTGTGGTACAAGTAACAGTAGTGGTACTCAGGCTCCCTCTAGTGGTACACAGAGGAATCACTAAATTAATTATAAATTAATGTTAAAACAATATATTTTAACTTTTTTTTTTTTACATTTAGGTGCAGTACATTTTTTTATTTAAAAAGTTTAGATACAACACATTTTAATTTAATTATTATTCAAGTTTATTTAACAGTGCAGTGTTCAAACTGTGTCTTTACAATGTTAAAGTGGCTGACAACAATAAATATCCTTATTAGAAATAAAACAGCCTCAGCTGAATAGTTAGGCCTGCTACACTAGTGTATTTTAATGCTGATCATTATGGTGGTACTTGGAGAGACAAATATTTGGAATAAAAAGTTTGAGAACCACTGGTTTAATGTATATTCAAACTAATGAATTCCTAAATATGAAATCAGTATGATCAACTTTATGCATTTTACAAAGAAAGATTGGATTCAAAATACAACAAATCTCATAAATCACGCTTGAAGTATTGTTAAAACTGTGATTGTTATTGATTTACCTCTGAAAAGTGTTTAACAATAGCAAACATATATATTTACAAAGTATATGTAAACAAAATTTTAATAGGTCAATATAATCATTCTTCTGTCAGGACCACTGTCATCAAAATGATAGACAGTTAGCATACAGTTTGGTTTGGCGGCATGGTTCTGTTCTGGGCAAAAAACTCCCTGCCCATCCATGCAGTATGTCATGAATGAGCAGGGAGAGCAGCAATAATAACCCCCCAGGGTAAACAGAACTGAACAAGCAAATATCATTAATGTAAGTGTAAGACATTATTCAGATAAAAGGAATCTGATTCAATGAGGAATATCAGAAGCCAAGTCCTGACAGTGGCAAAAGGAGGAGTTGGGGATGGGGGAGGGTGTTTGCTCCTGAGCAAGCAACAAGCTGCCAAATAATACTGAATAGAGCTTATATCAGAATGACGTGATAGGTGTCATATTCCTAGAGGTAGATGTGATTAGCTGAGAGTGCTTGACTCACGTGACCTGCCAGAACTAACGCTATATGCTTAATTTCATGAAATTATAAATTACTGTATTTTGGCAGTGACAAATTTGGGGAGAGGACAACTACTACAAAATTATCTAAAAAACAATATGGGAATTACCTGCACAATTACTACAAATGTGTACATATAAAAAGATTTTTTTTTTTTCAGGATGTCTCCAAATCTGATTTTGAACCAATGGCCTATAGAAGCTGTATAACATAGGCTTCCATGTATAATGTACTGTAGTTTCTGTCAGTGTAATCTTTGCTGTAACTCTATGTGTGCAGTAACTCTGGCATGTAGTTCAACCCTCCCATTCTTTCTCAATAATTTAAGCAGCAGCAAATAGAACTTTATAAAATCTTTCTTAGAAAAGACTTTCACATCATCAGAAGACAGGAGAGAGCAGTGAACCCAAACAATACCAATACATAAATAAATACTAATATACTAATAAGTAAATGTTTTGCATTTAATATGGACAGAAAATATTCACATGACTTTACAAGCTTTGAGAAGATATGAAGCCGTCATGATGGAGAGAAAGATCTTTTGATGTTATTATTTATTTATTTATCATTAAGTATTATTATCATTAGGCACAGCTTGCTATGCTGAGATGATGAACCACAGATGTATATGAATGCATCCCTCCAGTGAAGAAGGCCATGAGGCAAGCAATGCTGGCTGCCAGAGAAAGTACAGCTAGTCTAACCACCAGGCATTACTGTAAGTTGGATGAAAAGCCATCAGAAACTGGCATGCAAATGGATGTTCTGGTGTAGTGATGTAATGGATGACCATGATGATTCTAGGAGGTCAGATGAGCTGCTGTTTAGAGGCTGGCAGCTGGAGGAACCACAGAAAAATCTTGACTAAGCTGATGTTTAGCTTTAAATGTGTTTTTTTCTTTCCTTCAGTCAGTCGCTGTTCAGCTGGAAAACAACAGTGATTTAAAACAAATGACCCTGAGCACTAAACTAATCTGTGAAATGCTGTCTATATCTTTCCTGTGGTCCTGCAGGTTCTGCTCTATTCATCTTTCTCTTTTGCTCTTGTTTCTGGCTTTTGAGTCTGAAACGAGTGCAGGTGTGGATGTGTGATGTTACCTGTTGCAGGTGCGCAGGCGGTTGAGCTGGAACTCCATGTTTGTTGCAGGGCAAGTGTATTTAGGCCAGGAGCTCCTCCTCCTTCAGATAAGACAGGCAAACCATCAAGAACTCATGGGCTTCCTGGAATGTAATTGTTGTTCATTCACTTCTTTATTGTTTAATTTAATTTTGTATTATTGTGCTTATGCAGAGCAGAAGCCCTGTACTGTTGTGCCACAGAAATTCATGTTGATTAAAATCAAGTTAATTCATGTCTGAGACTACCGTTTGCCGACCTGAGATAGCCTACGGTTATTTTGTGTTAGTACATTATTATTATAGTAGGTGAATCATGTCTTGATTCTATCAGCTGTTCAGAAGAAGAACAACTGATGCCAAATTCGCAAATAATGGATCAAATTTGTTTGCAAGAAGGTCTGAAATGATTCCCGATTCAGTTTGAGAATGTATCCTGTCACTGATTCTTTCTAATTATCTTCTCTGTAGGCTCCTGCAAGTAAACACAATTCACAATCCTTTTCATCTCATAGCAGTCTGGACAATATGGACACTGGACAAGCCAGACTATTATCTACACAAAAAGACAGTAAATCTTCTGAACGTCTTGTACTTGTCAATCAACCAACCATGCATTTTGCAAATAAGTCTAAATAAGGCACAAAACGTGTTGTTCTATTAAGTTTCACTCATATTTTCACAGCAGAAAAAAACGTTGCACAAATATGCTAAAATCTTAATTGGTTTTGATCAATATTTATTGATTTTTACATCTTTCAAATGGTAAATAAATCTGGTAATTCAAATTTTTGTTCTCATTATTCAGTTATACTAAGCCTAGTGTTTTATGTCCCTTCCAACAGCATATCATAACAAAACTTAAAACACTTCAAACACAGTCTTATGTGTTTAAAACAAACTGACTAATCAGGAGTAGACTGATATAAACACTGACTAATGCAGTTTTATGTAATTGAACCTAACTAATGTATACAGTAAAATTCAAATTCTGCGAAATTCTTTCTTAATTAATTTATTTAATTAATTACACCAAGTTAAAAATTCTTCTGTTGTGTTTTGTGAACAATTGGGCCACATGTGTTTGGAATGAGGGAGAGATGAGTAAATGAGTTTTCATTTTTTAGGTGAATTAACAATTATCCCTTTAACTAGCTGCTTCTTTTCTTTTCTTTTTGTTAAGCACATAAATGCATACTCAAAATAAATGTCGTTCATGAACCCTGGTCTTTTCTGAAAAAAGACACTTAGGATTTTCCTGTTCTAAATAGTTAAAGAATGCTTGTTTATTATTAAATAATGCATATAACCTATTTGCAAATAATATTTTTTTTCGATATTATTACAATGTCCTAAGCTTTTCAAGTGAATTTACTGAAAGGAGTGGAGTCACCACAAGTCAGGACACTTTTAAAAATTTGAAAAGCTTTAATCACAAGCCCAATCACAAGACTTTACAGTTCTAAAATATTTATTACTCAGTATAATCATACATAATAATTTATAATCATTTATAATTTTAAAATGATTTGAATAAGCAGTTGAACAAATTATTAAAAGCCTCCTACTTCCTTTTACCATCTCCATATCACCTTCTTCCACCTTAGTCTTCCTGAACAATCACATAATATGTGCATGACTTTTCACCATGCAAGTATCTTCTTAATAAAACAGTCTCCTCCAAAACCTTATTCTAAAGAAGGACCTGAATGAATGATCAGTTAATACAACTAATACAGCTAATCAGTCACAACATTTAACCCACTACAGTACATCTTACATCATTTGACTAAAAACATCCACAGCACCCATTCTGGTACATCGTTTTCAAGTGTGGGAGCCAAGGACTCAGGCACAAAGTGTAATGGGCTTTTATTAATATTCAAATTTACAAAAAGGCACCTGTGTCATGTTAATCTAATTATCTCTGTTCACTATTTACACTGAGGATGATAACAATATAGTTTTAAAAATCATTCAAAATGTAAAAGAATAGCAGAGTCCACACCACAACTAAAATTATTACTACACAGAGGAAAAAAGAAATGAAAAAAAAACAAAGAAAAGAAATGAGCATATTGAATGACTTTCAATTTACTTATTTTTAAAAATGTCATAGTAATCTTGTTTGGGTTAGATGGGATGTGCAGTCATATAATCATATTAAAGATATGTTTAAAATACATTAGATAAATACACACAGTCATATAATTTGTGTTTTTTTAGAGCAAAACCTTGACATAATAGTAGGCTTATTATTTACAGTCATCTCTCTGTAATCTATATTGTTAGATCACACAGTTTTACTGTTGATCCACGGTAAACCACAAACCCGGGATAGAGCGGCTGAGTGAATGTGGTCTGGACTGTGTGGATGAGGCTCACTGTGTCAGAGACGCTGTAGAAGGACAGAGTTCCTGCACTGTGATCCACATACACTCCTATTCTACAGCCGTTTAAGCGTAACGGGAGTTCAGTATGATTGTGACTAAATGAGCATCTGGAGGTAGAGCACATCAATTTCCAGGACTGATCATTACATCCAAACACAGAACTATTTTTCCATCCCTTCCTGCCAATGCTTTTATATGACACTGATATACCCACACCATCATCACCACTCCACTCAAGCTCCCAGTAACTTCGTCCGCACACACTCTCTCTACACAACACCTGCAGCAAACTGTCAAAACGGTTTGGATGATCAGGATACTGCTGGACTCCGGCAGTGGATGTAACCACTCTGTTCTCCTCAGACAGACAGAGGTCTTCATTTACTGTGTTTGGATCCAGGGTGAACCGACTGTAATCTGATGGGTATAAAAACACACAGTCATTGAACAGTCATA